>JBBMEG010061842.1:1432-14576 GCA_037832605.1 Cyclanthera cordifolia
CATTAAACTCAAACGAGTACATGTTGATATCTTCTAACATTTATAAAATAAATAATTTACGCTATTTATTGTCAATTGATAAAACCATATACTATTCTAATAAACTGTTTTTTTTTAACATTCTAATAAACTGTTTGTTTGATGGTTACAATCAATTTGTTAGTTTATTTCACTTCGGATTGTTATTTATTATTTGTTTTATGTTTTTCATTGAATGTTTAGCTTCAATATTAATTTGTCAGTTGGTTGTAATGTTAGTTGGTACACTCTTTGAATTTACATGTTTAATGTTATATATTAACGATGTCTAAGTAGAAATTTAAAAGCTTCTAGAAATAAAGTGATAAATGAACTCTAAATTTCTACTTTATTTTCCAAATATGTGTAACTGAATTATTAAAATAAATTTAAGAGAAAAATTGATCAAAATTACGATAAATTAACTTTAAATATTGAATAATTGAAGAAATCTCAACTTCTAAGTAATCGTTTTGGTTTCAAAATTCATCACAACAGTAGTTTTTTTTTTCTTAATTTTTGTCTTTGATGAGTTATCAATGATGTAACAAAACATCGTAGAAAATTAATTCTCTTATAAATGACTGCCATGAATTGAACTCATCGTCTCTTCATTACTTAAAGGCCCTTCTCAACAACTAAGAGGCAGACGATTCAAATACATGACCTCTTGATGTTAAGTCAATAATTTCTATTGGTTTAAATTGAGCTACATTCTGGTTGGCTAACCAACATGCCTAGTGACCAACCGTGAACAAGCACGGTTGAAGACGAATATAAACAAATGAGAGAACATTATAAAAGAGAGATCATAATAACCATATAACAATGAAGTACAACTTAAGGCATCAAACTACAATACTGTTTACATGATAACCACATAACTTGATAGCCAATAATTGATTAAGCAAAACAACAGATCCATATATACAAGCACAGAAAAAATTTCCCAGAAAAAAGAGATAATTTGGAAACGTGTCAGACTTACGAGTTAGTCAGATGGATAACAAATGGCTGGCTCCATATATATCACATATTCTCCTGGATCTCACGGAGCCTGTTCGTGCAGGACATAGTCAAGTCTGATACCAACCGCAAAATAAGGAGCAAGCCCACTTTATGTCCATCTATAATGGGAACTAACTCTATCATAATTGTTGCAAGGCCAGTCTTTTTTTCCGTAGAAGCTGGGGCTGAATAAGCTTAGAAGTCTTTTGGCTGGGCCAGCAAGTTCATTTGAACAGCGTAACGAGTCTAATTTGCTTGCTTGTAGTGCTTATCTTTACATGGGGGCTTTAAATCCTCTGAAACTGCTACAACTGCATTAGAAAAAATGGGACGAAAATGATCACAAGCAGATTGCATCAACTGTTCCGAGAGAATCCCGTTGAAACTATCTAGTACATTAAGATAAAAACTTAAAAAAATAGTAAATCAGATGGCTAAATTATAAAAACTACTTTAGAATTTTGTTTATTGTTTCCAAAATAGCATAATTTGTCAAGACTTTCCAAAATACCATGAGATTAGAAATTCTTTAGGGGCTGTTTGTTTTGAGTATTTATGAAGATTTTACAAACGAGCTTTTATCGTCACTCTTTAAAAACCTTATACAGACGAGCTATTACTACAATTTCTTCTTTATAATCACTCAAAAAAACTTATCATTTCTAAACACTCAAAATAAACACTCCACAATTTTACAAACAAACACCCCCTTAGGTGTTTCTTTCTAACCACTCATTTCTAATCATTCATTTTTAATCCTTCAAAATAATCACTAATTTCTAACTACATCCAAACAAACTATTATCTGCAATCACTTTACAAAAATCATCAAACAAACAAACTATTAACTGCGAACTATTTACAAATAACCACATTTAAATGAGCTATTACGAAAACTTAAATTTCTAATCACTCAAAATAATCCCTCATTTACAATCACTCTACAATTCTACATCCTTAACACCTTAGGATGTTGGATAAAAATGAAGGCGGGTAGAGGATAAAGATGAGAAAGATACCAAATAAAATATTGTAAGTTAATAACTTTCTAGCAAGGGTACTAACAACAGCCCTTGCGCTGAAGAGACTACCTTATCTTTTTCATCCTTTCCACCAACATCTTAGAGATAACCTTACATAAAGGCTAGTAACAAGGCTAAAACCAAAATCCTTTCTACGAAGCCTCTCTCAAATAATTAGTTGAACACAGCCCGGATCAGCTTTCAACAAATCCCTACAATCCATAAAGAAAGCCCTGGAAAACCATCAGAGGCCAAAAACACCCTACCCCTAACCCAACTAAGCACCATAGTTTTGAATTCCCATCGAAACTAATCTCAATACTCAAGAACTTTCAATCTTATTCAATATTTATTGCCTAACGAACAACTCATATAAAAGAGAAGAGAGTAGTTGTGTTGTGCAAATGAATAATACAAAATACAATAACTGATTAAGTCGTTCTAACAAGAAATACAGTTTAGACCGTTGGATGAGCTGCACATTGAGCTAAGAGAATTGGGTTCATATGAGCTGGCATTACACCCCAAGGATAAATAGTTTCCTAGTAACTCTGCTCTTCACTACTAATAGGATGTCAGAGTGGTCTTTCCACAAACATAATGCAAGTGACGAATAGAACATAGAACTCAGAAACCCATCATTGCCATAGACCCGAACTAAGCAAAAGTTAAGATGTTAAAAAAAAAAAGAGGGATGATCTTACCATTAAAGAATAGATGGAAGCACAAAATGAATGGACAAGCTTGACATTTCAGTTTAAAATAAAATGAAATCTACTCTTGCAGCCTCAGGCGATTAAAGAACACCAAGAAATGAAATTCAGGGTCCCAATAAACAAATCCGACGACAGGTCCTCCTTTGATGTACTGCAGAATGACACAGATTAGATTCGAGAGCTAGGTAACAGATGGAACAAAATAACACCACCCAAATAAATCATAGGGGTTGATTGAGAATCACAATGATAAAAGAATAGAGAACTCTAAACCTTTCCATCAAGAATAACAAGTTCACCATCAACCCATCGAGGGTTGCGAAAACCTGGCTCAGCTAGCCTCCCTTGTCCTTTATATCTAGCAATCTAGAAACAAGATGACATGAGAAAATTCAGTATAGAGAGGAGAAAGATCAAAGAGGAGCAGATAAGGATAATGGTTTCAAATAATACTCTGATTATGAATAAAAATTACCACTCCTAATTCTTCAGGAATGAACCCTTTATGAGGGAGCTGGTACCTTTTCCCAACCTTTGCACGAAATGCCACCTGAAAAACCATGGTCGTCAATAGTACTCCGCAGGATTGAAGAAAATTTAGAAGAAAACAAATTTCTAAACATGTACAAATATTTGGAGGCATGCTAAATTGTTTTTATTAAGAAAGAACTACAAAAATGATCAATTACCTTGCCAGCAGGTACATATGGATCCCCAATAACTTTCCAGGCTTCTACATATTCATAAAATTCAAGCTTTGAAGGCTCCTCCTTATCCCCTTCCCCATCTTCTTTCCATCGACCAAATCGGCGTCTTAGGTGAATAATTTCGGATGTATATATTCCATGTGCACCAATGTACAGTCCTGAAAAATGAATGAACTCTCCATGATGCCTCAACATAAACTTTTATACTTGAATGGAATAAGCGAAGAAAAATAATACCATTTAGAGGATCTGAAGAAGTTGGTATTTCAATACGATTGAAACTAGTGGATCCAGAAAGAGGTTGATAGTTCTGTGCCTGGCTGATGGATAGCTTTATTAGCTCACTCAAATCTTCAAGAACCTGAAAAGGCAAGTTTATAATGAACAAAAAGAAGGGTCAAGCAACAACAAAGCAAGACTAAAAAATTTGGCACTCTAAAATTAGGTAATTCGACCAACAATTACAACATTAACATCCAAGAATTTCAAACCAACCTTCGGTGGTATCTTCTCCTTCCCAATATATTTGGCTAAATCTATCATAAGATGGTCAAAACTACTTTGACCTTGAGGCTTAGACTTCCTATCCATTGAATTTAGTTCCTTTCCAAGAGAGTTCTGTTCATACACATCTTTCTCAACTGAGAAAGAAAATGAAGAGCGTCCCTTCTTTTCTAACTTTGCAGGTACTTTTAGTTTAGCAGAATCCCCACCAGAAAGCTTCTGCACTGAACCACCAACAATGATTTTAACAGCAACTTCATTTCGTCTATGATTTTCATGGAAGCCATCATCATTATCTAACTCACCATCTTTCTCTTGGTGGTCATCTTTAATTTTATCTTCTACTTCCAAATTTTCAAAGTCGGTCTCTTTCTCACTTTCTCCATCCACCTCTTCTTCCTCTTCTTCATCTTCTTCCTCCTCAATTATGTGCTCAATCACCTTAGATATCACTTCTTTGTCAATTTTTCCAGGGGTTGTCAGCTTCAAAACCTTGACCTTTACTCCAGGAACCATATCTTTCAAGATATTTGGAAAGACTGAGAGTCCAACTGCTATATCAGAATCTTCAATCCCGATGTCATCATCTTCAATTTCTTCGCCACCTATAATGAAAAGATCGTCCTTCTCTTCAACAGGATCTAAAGGATTTAATAGACTAGGTGAATCTAATCCTTTAGAAGAACCATTTGAACTATCTGAGAAAACGCCTTTCCTCTTCAAGTATACAGCCTGAGAATCCCAAAACAAAGAAACAATACATTGAGTACCCAATTGTATAAAATTGGAAAATAAATTCTAAATGATACAACCCAAATCTAACCTATTCATATATATAACAATATGAGCATAGACTATCTATCATTTGCAAGGAATCAATTCAACATACTTCTCTTTTCATTTCGTTCGTTCCCTGAATTTCATGTTAATGGTTATTTGATTTTTTTATATTTCTTGGATAGGAATTTGAACTTTTTTTTATTGATATCTGAAAAAGTACAATAGCCCTATCGAAACTAGTAACAAAAAGCTATGTCACTAGGATATCAAAGTAATAAGATCATAGTCAATAAAAGGGTGGGAGGCAATGGCTCCCTAACATAGCATAATAAATAATGGAATCCTAAATAAAATCAGTCATGTTGTTGAAAATTTTGCTGTTTCTTTTTTGAGATTACAATAATTGGGGGTGGGGGGATTCGAACCCGAAACCTCATGGTCCTTCGTGTTCACTAATGCTGCTGAGCTACAACTCTTTTGGCTGTTGTTTCTTTTTTTGAAACAAGAGAAAAAAAAATTATTGAGGAAATGAAAAGAGGCAAAAACTCTAGAATACAAAAGAGACAAAGAAAAGAGAGAAAAAGGCAAACTCTAGAAAAACAATAAGCTTAAAGTGAACAACAACAAGACAAAAACTGAGAAATCAAGGGCACAAAGATGGCTAAATGAAGGCTGTCCAGTTGAAAAAATCTCCTGTACTGAATAGTTGGCGAAAAGTTGTTAGGCCCCTAAGAGGATAGTTCTAGGATATTAATATAATATGGATAGGGGTAGAATAGTAATTAGTACTTGGGGGTTTAGTATAAATTGTGAGTTAGGGTCTCTTGTAGAAGATATGAAATTTGGTATTGTTGTCTTGGCAAAGACATTGGGAGAAAGTAGCCCTCTCGAAAGACTATTGGGAGAGACTTAGCCCTCTCGAAAGGCTAAATGTTTGGTATTGTAACTCTATTATCTCAATATAGTGTTATAGTTGTATTATCTTGTTCTTGCGTATTTGTCTTCTCTTGTATTAGTTCTCTTGTCATTATTAATTAATACCAATTTGTTTAGACACCAATAATCTTAACAATAACAAGAGAACTAATACAAGAGAAGATAAATGCACAAGAATAAGAGAATACAACTAGCATATTGTATTAAGATAATAGAGTTTCAATATAATAGAATACAACTAGCACCTATTTATACTAAATCCCTAAGTACTAATACATATTAGGGGCCTAACATATCCCCCGTTCTAAAAATATACACCTCGTCCTTAAGGTGTGGGTTCTACAACACATTACCAAAATTACCCATTTTCACACAAAACATAACGAATGAGGTGCAGCTTTTTTTTTTTTAGGATTTATCCCAATAAAAAAAAAATTAATAACATACTTTTTTGTTCAAACTATCCATAACCCCTAAAATCCTACCATTCTTGCAAAAGGATAATGGTCTTGTCCCATCAAAAGTCACCACTCCAAAATGTCAAATCTTCAAGCATCAAAAGTCATTTCTCTCATCAAGGCTACCCCGATTTACTTTTCCTTTACCTCCTTCCTTTTCTTTGCGTAAAACCCTTTCTTCTTTTTTTTTCTCTCTCTTTTTCATATTTTAATCTTCTTCTTCCACATTTCTTCCTTACTTTCTTCCAAAAGCACCAACTCCTTTTTTTTTCTTTTCTTTTCTACTTCCTTAAAATTTCCTTCTCTTTCACAAACATGAATCTTCTTCCATCGTTTCTTTCTTTTGTTTGAAGATTCAAGCTCCAAAGTCTTGCTCGAATATCGACTCTCCCTCTCCGAGTACATGACCACCGATGTGCGCTCTTTGCTTTTTCTCTCCTCGACTTCTTCTTTGGTTTCTTCTTCTGCTTCTTCTTCTTCATCGTCATCTTCATGAATTTTTCATCGGTCGAAATGTGATCGAGCTGTTGGCAGACTTTTTTTCTCCTTTTCGAAAACATTTTCTTAGGGATGAACATTTTCTTCCATGTCTTTGGTGTATGAGGCTTAATAGAAACACCTTCATTCATGGCTACTCCATTTTTTTACTATAGCCTCATTTCCCACCTTTAATTCTTCTTTGTTTTATTCCATCTCCTTTTTTTTTTTTTTTTTAAATCCTTCAAACTTTCTTGTATTTCCTTCTAACTTTCTTGTATGGCCTTTAAAGTTTGACTCATTTCATCACATGTTTGTCGTTGTTTTGCCGCAGTTGCTTGTAGCTCCAACAAGTCTTCATCGTAATCCATGGTTTGAACTGATTCTCCAGGAAGAACGTGCTCCGATACCAATTTGTTAAGACACCAATAATCTTAACAGTGACAAGAGAACTAATACAAGTGAAGATAAATGCACAAGAATAAGAGAATACAACTAGCACACTGTATTAAGATAATAGAGTTACAATACCAAACCCTTAGCCTTTCAAGAGGGCTAAGTCTCTCCCAATAGCCTTTCGAGATGGCTAAGTCTCTCCCAATAGCCTTTCCAGAGGGTACTGTCTCCCAATGTCTTTGCCAAGACAACAATACCAAATTTCATATATTATACCAGAGACCCTAACTCGCATATTTATACTAAAACCCTAATTACTAATTACTATTCTACCTTTACACATATTATATTAATATCCTTGAACAATCCTCTTTATGGGCCTAACATATCTCTCGTTCTAAAAATACACCTTGTCCTCAAGGTGTGAGCAACGGTACAAACTCTACTTATCGCAAAAAAAAACACTTACATTTTCATTCTCACCAAAAGCAAAAAAAAATGGGTCTCATACATGTCAAAAATTAGCCCATGACTTGGCTACTTTTCTTTCACATCAAAAAGGTCACCTCCAATTTTCCCCTCAAAAAATCACATCTCCAATTAATGCCCATCATTTCACTCATTTTTCTTTCTTCTATTTCCCTTTTACGTAAAAACCTTTCCTTTTTTTCTTTCTTTTTTTTTCCTTTTTTATTTTTCTATTATTATTTCTTTTCCACTATCAAACCTTCCATCTTCTTCTTTATCCTTCTCCACCAACCCCACCTCTTCTTTTTTGTTTCTTCTTTTCTTCTTAAGATTTCCTTATCTTTCACCGACATGGATCTTCTTCCATCATTTCTTTTTTTTTTGTTCGAAGATTGAAGTTCAAAAGTTTTGATCGGATACCGATTCTCCCTCTTCGAGTATGTGATCGTCGGTGTGTGCTCTTTGCTCTCTCTCCTTGACTTCTTCTTCTTCTTCCACTTTCCTTTCTCTTTCTTTTGCTTCAATGCTTTGTTGCCACTCCTTGGCTTTGCTTACCCACTTTTTGAGTTGTGTTGTTGCTAACTTTTGATCATCCTCTTCCTTTTCTTTGTTTTGTGTCACCTTTTGGATGACAAGCACCGATTGTTTTTTGGCTTCCTTAAAACTTTCTTGCAATTTCTTAAAACTTTCTCGAAGTGCCTTGAGATCTCGTTTGCTTTCTTCAAAAAATTTCTTCTGTTGGTTTACAGATACTTAAACTTCATCAAGGCTTCATCATAGTCATCGTGATCCATTCTTTGAATTGTTGCCCCAGAAAGAACTTGCTCTAATACCAATTTGTTAAGACACCAATAATCTTAACAATGACAAGAGAACTAATACAAGAGAAGATAAATACACAAGAACAAGAGAATACAACTAGAACACTATATTAAGATAATAGAGTTACAATACCGAACCCTTAGCTTTTCGAGAGGGCTAAGTCTTTCCCAATAGCCTTTCGAGAGGGCTACTCTCTCCCAATGTCTTTGCGAAGACAACAATACCAAATTTCATATATTCTACAAGAGACCCTAACTCACATATTTATACTAAAACCCTAAGTACTAATTACTATTCTACCCTTACACATATTATATTAATATCCTAGAACTATCCTACTTAGAGACCTAACAAATGCCTGCAATCTGACTGGATCTACCCTTGAGAGCCAAGGAAGGGAGAAATCTTGAAAGATGGGTTGATTTCGTTTCCACCAAAGCCTTTGACCAAGTTTATCCATATGAGACGAGTTCTAATGCAAAGCTGGGGGCCTAGAATGAGCTGAAGAACATTATGTTTGGCACTATTATAAAAAAGACTCATGCAAAATTGAAGACTTCCAACAACTTGAACCAACAGAGACTTGAGTAGGTGCAGGTAAACAGTACGTGAAGAGCACATTCAGCATCTGATAAACAAAGAGAGCAAAGGGAGGGCTGCAAGCATAAAATCTGCATCTTTCTTTGAAGAACCACATATGAAATCAAACTCCCATTCAATGAAATCCATAAAAAATATTGATTTTCTTGGGACACTTGGATTACCACAGGGCCTTATAGGGCTCCTTGTATCTTTTTAAAGAACCCCAAACAAGTTGTTGCATACCTCACCGAGAAGGACCCTGAGGCATCTAAAGACTAAATCATAGTATTGGGGGCAATACCAAGGGATCTAGATGAGACACATACTAAGGAGAAGCAAAATCTGCAGCCTCATCTTCCTTGAGAAGCCTTAGAAACTGAAAATTCAAAGAGGAGGTATCGATAACCTAGAGAGTTGAAGTGAAACCATTTTTGTTGGTTGATAGTGAGAACCTCGGAAAGGTGGAATTGAGTGCAGCACCATCAATCCAAATAACATGCCAGAAAAAGCTTATGCAACCATTACCAATTTTTAAAAGGGAGAGATGGTTAACTTTCTTCCATGCTTTCAATATGCTAATCCAAGGGCTTTTAAGACTTGAAAAGGATTTACCCGATGTGTGCCAACCAAAATAAGGGCTTTAAGACTTGAAAATGATTTACCAGATGTGTGCCAACCAAAGGTAGTATCCAAGCCATGGATACTCGAAATAACACATCTCCACATAGCATTAGGTTCTTAAGAAATCTCCGGCCCCATTTAGCTAGTAAGGCCATATCTTTGTTCTTGATAGGATGATATCACCAATACAAGGCTCGTTGACTTTTCCTTAGAAAAATGCAAACTGTTGCTTTCAAATCCACCCCAAATAAATTTCTGATTAAATTTTCAAAAGATAAACTAATCGAATGAGGCATACTCCAGCGAACTAGATGATTCAAATTGTTGTTTCTTTCATTCCACCATTTCCAAAAATAAGCAATGATAAAATTCACAAATGGAAATTTATTTGTCCCTACTGAAATGATGACCAAGGATTGTGTATTGAAGGGTGGAAATTCGTGGAAGAGTAAGAAGCATAATGTAGTATCCCGCTCTAGTGCTGAGTCTGAATATAGAGTCATAGCTCAAGCGACATGCGAAGTTGTGAGGTTGATAATCAAGCAACTACATATATTGCCTTGAATCTAGTATTTCATGAAAGAACCAAGCATATTGATATACATTGTCATTTTATTCGAGAGAAGACACAACAAGGTTTGATATCGCCAAGTTATGTGAAGACTGGAGAGCAATTATGCGATCTCCTCACTAATATATTGAATGGAACGCGAATAAGCTACCTCTGTAACAAGTGGGCATGACAAACATATTTGCTTAAGCTTGAGGGAGAGTGTTAAAGTTAGTATATTAAATTTTGTATATTAGTATTTGTCTTAGACTTGTTAAACCCATTAGGCCAATTTAGTAATTAGGCTTAGGAATAGGCTTAAGATGTAAACTATATATAAAGACATTACCTCTAATAATAAATTTACAACGACTCTTTATGTCTTAATAAAGTTTACAGATGTATCAAATAATTTTGTAAGACCTTGCTAAACAAATTAAGAAAATCATGACCTTAATCATTTCTTGCAAACCACGTGTTGAGATTTCATTAGCCTACTATTTATAAGTGTATTGAACATAGAATCAATGAGAAAATATGAGTTTCTTCATGGTATCAGTGCAGAAGAAATAATTAAAATATATATATATATCAAACATTTCTCCTCTCCCTTCTCTCGATCGTCTTAATACAATCCATCCGACAACGGTGAGCAAGGTTCCACAATCAACATCATCTAGTCCAGGGAGATTGTGAAGTTCGCTATTGTCCTGCTCCATTCAAGCGGTGAAATTAATTTGGATTTCAATATAATTCAGCAGCCATTATTGGTTTTAATTCATGAAGCTGGTCTTCATAAGTTGGCATAAGCATTAAATATTATAGAATTCAATTTCAATTTGAACTCTTATTTTGAAATTGATGCGCTTGCAAGTCCAGGTTTTAATCTTTATGACTGGTTTGAAGCATCAGCAAGATAATTGATATTTGCAATTTCTAAATTAGAATCGTGAATTTATCAATTTGTGAGTAAGATATCAACAACTAACTTAAGCTTTGATTTGCAAGCAATTTGTAATATTTTTATTCGTTGATTCAATTGATTTCCTTTATTTCAAGGTGTCGTCAAGAGTTATACCCAACTTGCATATTATTCTGCAAATTTGTTTTTTATTTTGCCATGGCGTCCTCCAAGAATTTTGAACAATTGGTTGTAGGACATGAAAATCTATCGTCTTCCTATATCATACGTCATAAATGGCCAAAATTATGTCCAATGGTTACAATCGGTGATGATGTTTATATGTGGAAAAAGAAAAGATGAGTACCTATTAAAAGAGAATAAGCAACCAACAATAGATGACCCAAAGTTCAAACAATGGAAAATAGAAAACAACATGGTCATGTCGTGGCTAATTAACTCCATGACAAATGAGATACAAGAAAATTTCCTTTTATACAACACAACTTATCAGATTTGGGAAGCAGCCAAAGAGACCTACTCTAGTAAGGAAAATACCTCTAAGTTGTTTCGATTTGAGTCAATACTCCATGACCTCTGTCAAGGTGACCAATCAGTCACTAATTACTTTAACAATCTCTCCCGACATTGGTAACAATTGGACATAGACCTTCATACCTGAAAATGTGTTGACGATGCTGCACAATACATGAAAATTGTGGAGCAAAAGAGGATATTCAAATTTCTATTTGGTTTGAACAATACTCTTGATGAAGTTAGGGGAACAATTATAGGAGTCAAACCACTGTCATCTCTCTGAGAAGCTTTCTCTTAAGTAAGGAGAGAAGAAAGCAGAAAACGTATTGTGATGGGCAAGTCAGAATCGGCGTCTTCATCTTCAGCTATCGAATCATCAGCTCTTGTCTCCCGAAGTTATAATCAAGCGGGAGCCACTGGAGAAAGTAGACAAAGACAAGAGAGACCCTGGTGTGACCACTGCAGAAAGGTAGGACATGTAAAAGAAACTTGGAAAATTCACGGGAAGCCATCTAATAAGAAACCTAGAAATCATAATGATCGTGATAGTCGAGCTTAAGTGAGTGGTACTGTTCCAAAAAATGTTGGCAGTTTGGAATCAGCTTCGTTTAGCAAAGAACAGATGGATGCCCTTCAAAACATCATAGGGAACTCAATTAAGGAAGCTGGTTTAGTTGTTCAGAAAGTCACACCGATCGCTCTAACAGCTAGCAATGGAGGAATTCAGCCATGGATTATTGACACTGGTGCCACAGACCACATGACAAGGAACTTGTCATTATTTTATAATTATCACGCAGATACCTCCAATTCCTCTGTAAAAATTGCGGATGGGTCGCATGCTAAAGTGGCAAGGACACTTTCTATTCGTAGCACCCAAAAATATATCTCTAAACTATGTTCTTCATGTGCCAAATTTGGATTGTAATCTACTTTCAATCAGTAAATTGATACAAGAAATGAAATGTGACTAAATTTTATCCAAATTCGTGTGTTTTTCAGGATTTGGAATCGAGGAAGACGATTAGCAGTGCTAAACTTTGTTCGGGTCTCTACCTTCTCAAATATGATCAAGACCCACTAACAATCGCAAACAAGTTTTCTTTTTTCATTTCTAGTAATCCAGTTTCTAGTAGAATCAATAACGATAATAAGATCATATTAAGTACATTATCGCTTAGGACATCCCAATTTTGCAAATCTTTCTAAAATGTTTCCCATTCTCTTTAACAATAAAAATCTCAATTTATTCACTTTTGAAATCAGTCAAATTGCAAATCATACTCGAAACTCTTATCCTCGTGTTAACTACAAAGCATCTAGCTCGTTCTCTCTCATTCATAGTGACGTATGGGGACCCTAAAAAACAAAGAATGTCTCTGGAGCACGATGGTTTGTGTCCTTTATCGATGATCATACATGAATTACGTAGGTCTTCCTAATGAAAGAAAGGTCTGAAGTATACACCCATTAAAATATTTCAATACTTTGATTCAAACCCAATACCAAACAAAAATCCGTGTCCACAAAACCGACAACGCAAAGGAATATTTTAGCTCCCATTTGGGACACTACTTGTCAATAGAAGGGATCCTTCATATAAGCTCTTGTGTTGACACTCCTCAACAAAATGAGGTGGCT
>JBBMEG010061864.1:0-14575 GCA_037832605.1 Cyclanthera cordifolia
TGCTATAAATAGGTGATGCCCATTGTTGGCAAACCATCCCAAAATCTCCCAAGACATCCCACATCTAAGTGAGTGAGCGTGTGAGATAATAATAGAGAGAGTTTCTCCTTATAAAAGAGTTTGGTGCTACTTTGTAAGAGAGAAAGTTTGTAACTCTTATTTTTATAGTGAAGTTCTTCTATCCTTATTCGTGGTTTTACCCTAATTTGTTTAGGGGTTTTCCACGTTAAATCACTATGTCGTTCTTTCTCTTCTTCCTCTTCATTATTGTTATTGCGGCCCTGCTCTATTCGATTAAACAATCACAACATAATTTAGGATACAGTAATGCAAAAACAATAATCATGTAAACAAATATGAACTAATAAGGAAGAGAGAATATAGATGGCTACTTACATAAGCAGTTGATTTAACAATAATTTAATTGAAAAAAATAAAATGAGTTAGGTAAAAGAAATGGTTGCCATAAGATTGAAAACTCTCACAAAGTTTTTTCTTTTCTTTTTTTTTTTAAGGAAACACAGATAAGCAAAACTAAGCAGGTAAAGGAGTTGACAATATGATGTCTTTCTCTTTGAACGGTATTGCAAAAAAGGAAGCTCTTTCATCCAAATCTGAATGTTAGCATTGTTCAAAGAATCATGAGCCATCCCATGAGCTAATTGATTGGAAAAGCAATTGCACCAAATAAAAGAGCAAGATTCAAATTGTAGAGACAACTCCTTGATGTCCTCCTTCAAGGGACCCATTTCCGAGAGATGTAGATCCTTGTTATTCAGCTTGGAAATAACATTTTGAGCATCCTCTTTTACCGTCAAATTTCTGAATCCCAACACCAAAGCCCATTTAATAGCTTCCTTAATGGCCGCGGCTTCACCAATCTCTACGTTTAGTTGCGGTTCGAATGGCTTAGCTAGCCATTAAGGCCATGATTTCTCCAACCTCATTCCGAATATAGCCCCCATACCAAAGTTTTGGCCTGCAAAATCAAAGGAAACGTTAGTGTTTATTTTAAAGATGTACCTCTCCGGATGTCTCCAGTTAGTCTGACCATTTCCTCTAGTATATTCTAGTTTATTTAAAGCATGGACATTAGCATCGAAGGAACTAGCTGTAGAACAACACAATAATCTCAATCTAAAGGAATATCCAAGTTGTTTTTTTCAAAATTAAAGATCATCTTGTTTCTATTGAACCAAAGACTCCAACACATAATAATAAATAAGTTCAAATTCTTCTCCCAAGAAAGTTTGTTGAAAAACCACAAAATTATATATATCAGAAAAATAGGTTTGTTTCCATGCATTCCTAGAAAATTTACAATCCCAATGCCATATGTTTAGTGGATTATAAATTCTCATTACATGTAGGGCAATTATTAGAAGTCTCAATGTTTCGTTTCATGAGGTTTGCATTGGTTGGAAGAAAATCGTGAACATTTTCTAAGTGAATTACTTGATTTTGTTAGAAAATCCTTAAACATTTTCTGAGTGAAATACTTGATTTTGTTGTCAATGTTTGTGAAATCCTTGAACATTTTCTAAGTGAAATATTTCAAACCCTCTTTCACCACCTATTAATTTCATTTGAATTGAAGGAGAAGGCATGCCACATTTTTTAGAAGACTCACAATTTTGTAAAAAGATCATGACACTTCAATCTATTTCAAACAAACAGAGATAACACATGTTAATTCCAATAAAACAAATTAATAATCTCGAATATAGAAATAAATTTCGATATCTATAAAGATTTATTTTAAATAAATTAATCTTGAGACAATCAAATTCTTAAAAACAAATTGTTGGGTTTTTGGCAAAATATTAAAAGTGAATTATCCCACGTCGGAAAGAAGCAAAAAAGTGGTGTGCTTCAAGCACTATAAAAGGAACATGTGGCTTTGGTTTCAAAGTATCCCAAGTCACAAGCACTTTAAAGCTTTGTGTACTCAAGCTTTGAAGAGAGTGTTTATGTAATTGGGTCGGGGAGAGAATTCTGTGTGATTGTAATAATTTGTCACATAGTTGAAGTTCTTCCTATCGGTTATTTTCTGCTCATTCATGCGGTAATTATGGAAGGTTTTTTCCGTACATGTGGTATCAAAGCTTTAGGTTCATAGTTTTTTTAGGTTTTCTGAGCCTCCACACCAGAAAAGAATTCTCGAAATGAACTATAGCTGAGGAACAATGTTGTTTACTATTTGGTGATTTGCTAGGAATGAAACAGATAAAGTTCGAGATGTGTGGATACAATCTAGATCATGCAAGAATTTGAAGGTAAGATCATGCTGACAGACTAGTCACATGAAAGAAAGTTATCCTAACAGAGCAAGTTCGTCAAAGGGCTCGAGTCGGATGCTGACATGGTCTCTCTTGTTAGAGAAGATGATGAATCTCTCCGAATAAAGAAAGAAATCATCCTTATGGTATGTCCGCTTTGCCATGATAGAGGATGTGATGTCAGCGGTTCCACAAGTTTGCACGCGGGCATTGACTTAGCGGTTATGCAAGGTATGTTGTGGAAGTTGTGTCGATTGCTGAAGAACTTTTTGGTAAGTCAAGTAGGTGGAAGTTGCACCATAAATTTCAGCAAAGTGTATCGACATGTGACGAAGAAGAAAAATCTTGCAATGTGAGGTTTCAAGTGGTCTACTTTTATGGTGGAGTAGATATAATTCTCAGAGTTGAGAATTATGATTATGGGTGAAGATAATGTTGCAACTGTAGATGTGGATTCTTCAAATATCTCGCAGAGGTGGAATTTGTTGGATTTTTGACAAAATATTAGAAGCAGATCATGCATTTTCATATTATTTTCATAACTAACTTTTATTAATATTATGATGTCTTACTCTTTTTTTTATAATTTTTTCCATTTATATCTTCCTCACTCATTGTGTTTTTTTCTTTTTTCTGATATCTGCTTCATTTTAACTCAGTCCAACACAATATAATGAATAAGGACCTCCATTATTGTTGATAGTCAGTTATTTTCTTTGGTAAAAACACAATACCTTCATAAGACTATTTTATTTAATTGTAATACTATTTTGTATTATATTATTTTGTATTACTATTTGGCAGAGTAGATATTAAATTTGTATTTAATGGCCTGATTTTTTTTTTTTTTTTTTTTTTACTCTCAGTTATGTATCGAGATGTACTGTAATCGTATTCTAAATGTATTAATAAATGTAAACATTCTTCAAATCATATTCCACTACGCATTGTTCTTGGAATCACTTTTGTGGTAGTAAATGCAACAACTAATGGCTTGTTTAGGCATACAAGAAAACGCAATAGCATGATATCGAATACTACGATAATGACCGAACTTCGTAATTTGGTCAAGCAAATTATTATAATTGTATTACATGCTCCTCATTGCATAAACAATTTAAATTATACTTTTATCAAGCAATGACGTCTTAGATTAAAATAAAACTTCATAAAAGACGAATAACTGTGGTAGTATTATATAATATATGTTGAACATAGTACTTATGTTACAATTTTATTATGGATACTACTACAAAATTGAGATATGATGATTATAAAAAAATATCACAAATAGTTTAGATGATACTTTTTTATAATCATTGTATCGCACATCATTTATTCTCTTAAGATGACACTTTATAAGAAGTGTCATTGAAGCTCTTTAGATGATACTTTTCTGCCGTCATTGAATCGCACATTATCTATTCTCTTTAGATGACACTTCATAATAAGTGTCATCAAAATTCCTTAGATGACACTTTTTTTCAATCAATAAATTAATGACGCTTATTTATAAAAGTCATTAGAACTCTTCAGATGATATTTTTCTACAATCATTCTATTAATGATACTTCTTTAAAAGTGTCATTAACATTCTTTAGATGATATTTTTAAATAGTCACAAATATATTACCATGACATATACATAGTATCATTGACGAATATATATTGACACTTTTTTGTTATCATTAAAGTGCATACAATATTTTGACATAGTACATTATTTTCAAATATATAATTGTACATATTTTCTTGTTAATACTTGTAATTGGACATATGAACATTATAAAGAAAATGTCCTCCGTATCACATTTAATATATGAGATTTTAAAAAGAAGATAATACTTTGAACATATGTTAGTAAACATAGTTAAACAAAATATATTGTTCAAGAGTCAATATATCACCCTTCCAATATATGAAATAGACATAGAGATTATTCAATGTTACATAAAAATTAAGTCGTGAATTCTTCATAGTCGGTTCACCTCTACACTAGATATTAAGAACCTCATGGTTGCATTGTATCTTCGAGACCTCTCCAATCATATAGCAGTTATACTTCCTATGACAGAAAAAAAAAAAAAGAAGTTAATACGACTTTCGATTTTCAACAAATTCTATTTAAAGGCCTTTCCCATCATAACATTGAAAACACAAACTTACCTCATTGTTGAATTTCAAAACTTGAATAGAAGTCCAAATTAGAATCTATAATAAAACAAACCACAAGGAAAAATAATATTGTCAGAAATCAGAAATTTTTACTAGAAATCTACCAAATCGAATCCTCCTACGTAAAAATGACGATACACAAGGAAAAATAATATTGTTAGAAATCAGAAAGAACACATAATTTGTAAATATGAAAACTAACCTCTAAAAGTTAAAACAAGATGTCAATAAGAATCATTAAGGTTTTAAAGTTTAAAGGAAAATACAAGTTAGTAGGTATCCTTTGAGATAAAAGCAATAAAAAGCTAAATGAAATAAAAAAGGAGAAAGAAGCTATACCTTTTTCGGGCTCATTAATGAACGATCAAGAATCCATGGTTGAACAAGCTTGAATTTTCCCAAGGTTAAAGAAAGAGCTCGAAGAAAAATCTCATAATCTGATATACAAGAAAAATCTCATAAGCATGCACTAACCTTAATAGGTACTTAACTTCTCCCCTTACTTTGGTTATCTTGGCTGCTTGCACGATATCTACAATCTAGAGACAGAAAGATATATACGAGACTTAAGCAATCAAATAAAAAGCAAAAGACATTGTGATTATTTTCCAATACACTGTCAAGTAGATGCTAATCTAATAATATATAACAAACACTTACTTGCTTTACTCATTGGTCTCCATACAAATAAATTTATAATATGGAGAAAATTCATACTTGGAGAATCATTTTGGCTACCGTGACCTATTGCTTATCAGGGCCAAAAAATTTCTCAACCCGCAAACAAAGAAGCAATTAGCTCCATTCACAAATAATTTTAAAAGCATGCACGACCTCCTTGTCTCTTGATCGTTGAAAAGTGTCATAAAACACGCATGAACAATATGGTTCTAATAAAGTATCATAAGAGACACATTTTTATTTATGAACAACATGATTCTAATAGAGTGTTATAAAACGCGCATTTTCATTTATGACACTTTTTTCTGCATCTCCCTCCTAAACTTACGTCACACAAGTATTATTTAATCTCATTTTGTTTAGTAGTAGGAGCACAGTTCGAGAGAATTTATTCTTCATTTATGAAACTGTATTTCAATAGTATTATAGGATATTCAGAAAAACTAGTACGTAATAACGCCAAAAAGAATTTCAAATTTTACAAGAAAATGTCTTACCAAATATATTCTATATTACTTATCTTACCGCCTTATCAATCAATAGTATTACAGAGATAGTAGAATTAACATGAAAATGTATTGACTTATGTTGTAGTCTAAAATATCTCGAAAGACTCGGAAGAGGTTGGGACCCACTCGAAGGACAAACAAGCCAGAGGGTCGGCCAAATGAAGGCCTCGACCACCAGGGGGCCGGCCAACACCTTTGCTGACCCCTCGGGGGTCGGCCATGCCATTGCCGACCCCCCAAGGGTCGGCCAACCCCTTTTCCGACCTCCCGGGCCTCCATAACTCCCTAGGGGTAGGCCGAGTCCATTTCCGACCCATCTGGGGTCGGCCTCGCCATTGCCAACCCCTCGTGGGTAGGCCAAATGGAGGCAACAACCCCCCCGGGGGTCGACCGAGTCCATACCGACCTTCCGGGGTTGGCCGAGCAAGTCCGACTCCTCTAGGGTCGGCCAAGGAAGGCCTTTACCCCCCGATGTCGACCCTTGCAGCCTCACCCTTCACGGGTCCAGCAACAAGTAAGTCAATTCGAGTGGATTAGCCGCGGAGGACAGGACTCTCCGAAGAGTCGATCGAGTCCAAGTAACGTTTGGAGGCGCTACACCCCGTGGCATCGCCCGTTACAACGAGTAGGTCAATCCGAGTGGATTGGTCGTGGAGGTCAAGACTCTCCGAAGAGTCGATCGAGTCCAAGTAATGTTTGGAGGCGCTACACCCCGTGGTGTCACTCGTTACAACGAGTAGGTCAATCTGAGTGGATTGGCCGTGGAGGTCATGACTCTCCGAAGAGTCAATTTAGTCCAAGTAACGTTTGGAGGCACTGCACCCCGTGGTGTCACCCGTTACAACGAGTAGGTCAATCCGGGTGGATTGGCCGTGGAGGTTAGAACTCTCTAAAGAGTCGACCGAGTCCAAGTAACGTATGGAGGCACTGCACCCAGTGGCGTCGCCCGTTACAACGAGTGGGTCGGTCGTGGAGGTCAGGACTCTCCGAAGAGTCGACCAAGTCCAAAATCAAGACCGTTACACCTCTAAAGTGTAACGGTCAGGAGTTACGCCGGTATTCATACCCGACTTAATGACGGACGTTTCTAACGGTCGGCCATTATATCGTCATAAGTGAGCTGCAGCGGTTACGAAACCGGCTGCTATAAAAGTCAAGTCATTTCTCCCTTTCAGAGGAGAGATCCTAAGCTAAATACTCTTAAGTCATTCCTAGTATTCTAAATTATACTCCTAAATTCCGTTTCTGACTTAGGCATCGGAGGTCCTGTGGCTCACACCACACCGGTGTGTCCTAATTTTGGCTTTTTTGCAGGCCCTTTCGTCCTCAGTTAAACAAATTTACTGTGGATATCCGTTGACCATTTTTCGTCATCAAAAACTTAGTATTGTATAATACTCGGCAGATCGGGAAAGCAGACTTCATGATATTAGAATACGGTTTCTTTCTTTCTTTTTTTTTCATTTGTTTATGCTTGTTTTCTTCTAGTAAAATTCTAATCTATTTCAGAGAGAAACAATACAGCAGTAATGTGTATTTAACTGGTATTTTTTAATATTAATATTGTATTATGGATGAGACACAATGATTTTTTTTTTTTTTTTTGATTGGTTTGGATTGGATGAGACACAATGATTAAACTTTGTATTGATACAAAAAAAAAAAAAATTGTCAAATATTAATGCAATATTGATTTTTAATACATTCAACGACATCATCTTTTTTCTACCATCTCCTTGCTTAAATTTATAATTTCGTCATAAATACAAATATAATACATATTAAAATAGACGTATTCACACAAATTTAAAAAATACGGTCATACTGTAAAATTAAATTGAAATTTACAATATTGTTACTTGTTATGAAATAAAACATATTAAATGTTGTATTCAAGGTATTTTTATATGAAATCCAACTATTCACTATATAATCCGAAAAAACAAACCTCCAAATGTATTTGTTGATGCCGAAAAATGGTCAACGGATATCAACGGTACAATTTGTATTACCGAGGACCAGAAACCTGTAAAATGAAAAATTTTAGGCACATTGGTGTGGTGTGAGCCACAGGGCCTTTGATGCCTAAGTTAGTAAGAGCTTTTAAGAGAGTAATTTAAAGTGCTTTCTGACTTACAACAACTTACGCAGATTGCTAGCGTAGTTCAACTTAACTTGAAATGGAGAATGTTCTGACTTCTTATAGTATGTGGTCTTGTAACCGCTGCAACTCACTTAATGGTGGGTTAATGGTCGGTCATTAGAAACGTCTGCCATTAAACCGAAAATGAATATCGGCGTAACTTTTGACCGTTACCCTTTGAGGTGTAACGTTCTTGACTTGGAAGTTACTTGGACTCGGTCAACCTTTGCACGTCCTCACCTCTACCGTCGACCCCTTAGAGGTGTGACCTTCTCGGTGTAACCCCAGGACACTGCACCTAACAGGTGTAACGTCCCGAAGTGTTACTTGGACTTGGTCGACTCGTCCACAGGAGAGTCCTAGCATCAATGGCCAACCCACTCGTGTTGGCCCACTCAACAGATCTCCTTGGAGATCAGCTTTGGTCTCGGTCAACTCTTACGGGTTCTCACTTCCACGGCTCGCCCTTAAAATAGGGTCATGGCCTTCTCGGCGTAATTCCTGGCTGTGATTAGTGGATCCAGTGTCGTTTTAGACTCGGTTGAGTCCATTGGAAGATTCCTAACCTCCACGGCCTATGCTCAAGGGATGTAGGCCTACTCGTTGTAACCTTTGGCCACTGCTACCTTACGGTACAATGATTTGAGAGAAGTTACTTGGACTTAGTCGACTCGTCTACAGGATAGTTCTAACCTCCACGACCAACTCACTCTGGTTGGGTCACTCGACCGATCTCCTTGGAGGTCGGCTTTGGTCTCAGTCAACCCTTACGGGTCCTCACCTCCATGGCTCGCCCTTAAAATGGGGTCTCTCGGCGTAACTCCTGGCCGTTATCAGTGAATCTATTCGTCACTTGGACTCAATCGATTCTTGGGGGAGAGTCCTGACCTTCACGCACGACCCTCGGGGGGTCAAACCTACTCTGACAAACCTCGGGGGGTCTGGGCCTCCTTTGCCTGACCCCTAGAGGGCTAGAAGGGGCTTGGCCGACCCTAGAGGGTCAAGGCCTCTTTTGATTGACCCCTGGAGGGGTTTTGGCCTTGTCCGGGTATTTAGAGAAATTTTAATCTATAACATTACCCCCACTCTTCATTTTCGGACTTACTTTGTTGCAAGAATTTGAAGAGTAGGTTTCATGTCAAAAAGGTTCTCTTTCTTAGAGACTTGTCGTTTTCTATTATTTTTTTCAAAATTCTGACCAAGTAGGCTTTCTTTTTAGAGTATCACCTCTTTTGGGCTCTTTTTTGAAATTGCGGCTAAGTAGGCTCTCCTTTTAGAGTGTCACCCTTTTAGACATTCTTTTTAAAATTTTGACTAAGTAGGTTCCCTTTGCAGACTCACTACCCTTTAAGCATTTTTTGCCTAAGTAGGCTCTCTTTTCAGAGACTCACTACCATTTAGAAATTTTTCGTCGAAGTAGGCCCCCCTTTCGGGGACTCACTACCTTTTAGGCATTTTTCACCTAAGTAAACTCCCCTTTCGGAGACATTACCCTTTGTTTCCTTCGTCTCTCCCTTCATTCTTCGTTCTGCATGCTCTCTCTTCAGAGAAAAATGAAGTTCTGGCGATTTTACGCCAGAACTTTGTTCTCCTTCAGCACGACTTTAATTTTGATTATTTCATGATTGATCTTTGGCCAAGAATGTAATATCTCTTCCTTTTCCATTTTTGTCTCTTCTTATTTTCTTTTCTTGCCTTTTTCTTCTAATACAAGTTTTTATTTTCTTTGTGTGCAAGAACAAAAAAATAATCGTATATCTTAGAAGAGTAGAGAGTAAAAGCTTAACACAATTGATTTATGTGGTTCGACCAACAATGCCTACATCCATAGAGAAGAAATAGACTTCTTTCTTTATTTCTGTTCATCATTTTAGATACATATATTCACATGTTTCTACTGCATACTTAACTAAGTAAAAGTGTGTTGAATTTATACAAGCTTTAAGTAGAGCCATAGGTGATTAGAACTTTAGGTGGTTTAGAAGCTTGTTACAAGAATAGGTTAAGAAACCATTCAAACATTTGTTGTCTTTGAACTGTTGGTAGTTTTATATAAATATATAAATATAGTATATCAGTCAAATATCAATTTTAAGAATTAAATTTGATGTTGAATTTGATTAATACCAAACAATAAATTCAGTGCACCATCAGTTTACCACAAATTCTTTCGAGATTTATATATATATATATATATATATATATATATATATATATTAATTATACACATGAATAAGGAATATGAATACAAAAAATTCAAATTAATCAGTTTCAAATTTCTCTACCATTATCACGGGGTCAATACATAAAGCAATCAAAGGTAAATATTAAACAAAATATTCGTGAAAATGTTGTGGCATTTAATCTAATTAATCAACAGGATAAACCCTCATTCTAAAAATCAATTTAAAAAATAAATAAATATATATATATATATATATATATATATATATTTACAATTAGTTTATGGTAAATCATAATTCAAATATTTGAACCAAGGAAAAAAATAATCACAATTCAACGATAACAAAGTTTTTGAAACAAATCTTTTGAATCGATGATATATGCAATTACTAACAACACTCACTTTCTTTTAGAAAAACTAACTAGACTCAGTAGTTATAACGAACAAAAAATATTGTAAGAATCAGTGACGTGTTGGTTTTATTGTTTGGAGGTAATTCATCTCAATATCACGGCCACAAGTTTAATCCTAGAAATCTGTATCCCTAATCTTCTTCCCTAATTTGTAATACAAAAAAAAGCAAACAATTTTATTAAATTATCTTACCAATAAATAAATAAAAAATGAAATTCAAATTCAATAGAATGTCTCAAGAAGTATAGTTATAGGCTAAAATATCTCAAAATACCCGAACAATGCCTAAACCCCTCCCTCCGGGGTCGACCAAGGGAGGCCACAACCCCCAGGGAGTCAGCCAAGTCCCATCCGACCCCCAGGGGTCGGCCAAAGAAGGACACAATCCTCTCGAGGTTGGCTAAAGGAGGTCGAGACTCCCTTGGAGTCGACCAAGGGAGGCCACAACTCCAGGGGGTTGGCCAAGCCTCATCCAACCCCCGGGGGTTGGCCAAAGGAGGTCGAGAAGGTCATAGTTCTTAGGGGGTCGGCAAAGGGAGGCCACACCCCCAAGGGTCGGCCAAAGAAGGTCGATACCCTTGGTGGTCGGCCATCTTGAAGTAAATCATTGATGGTACATCTTGAAGTAAATTTCTCCTTGTGATTCACAAATGCAAGTCCAAGGATTAGTACTCTTAAATCATTGCACTATGATCGATTCTTCCAGAACTGCATAAGAAGAGTACAATGGTTGATGGTGAGGAAGAACTAGGTAATGATGGCTTATAAATAACCACATCCTTGTATGTGCTTGGTAATGTTGTTTGTGAACTTCAGCTCGATAGTCAGAAACTAATGAGAAAAAAGTAAACTAACCTCACTTCATAACTCCAAAGGGGATAAGTAAAGAACTCTTGATTCCAAATGAAGTTATTGGTACATTTATTTACGTAGAAAATTAGTTTGAATGATTCACATTAATTAATTAATTAATTAATATGTTAGACATATTAATGGAAACCAATTTAGTTTAATTTGATAATTTAAAAAAATAAAATTTATTAGATTTATAGAGAATTAATTAATATATTAAATATATTAACTAAGAATATTTATTGAATTATTGGATAGTTAAATAGGAATTAATTAAATAAATAAGGTTACTTAGTGGCTAAATAACCCAGAGCCTATAAATATACTCTCATTCTATAAGAATAGAATATTATACCTAAAAGTTGATTTCTCATATATTCTCCCAACTCATTTTTTCTAAGGGTCTCTAACCAGGCACTCAGAAGTAGCTAGGAGATATAGCTAGAAAGATTGAAGGAGACCAATCAAAAAGGTCCAATCAAAAGGGTCCAAGGAGATCATCGATCCTACTGCAAGAAATAAATAACCGCCAAAGTTGATTAGAGTCATCCAACAATATAAGTCTTAATCGCTTTTACAAAAAAAAAAAAAAAAAAAAAAAAAAAAAAAAAAACCACACAGGGACGTTGCATGTAGATTCATGTATTACTCAAGATAAAAACCGTTGTTGGTTTTTATATGTTTATAGCTTTGTCACACTATACATGCTCCATTCCCAATAAGAAGCTAGTTGTTTGTACTTTCAGTGAATGTAAAGGTTATGGGAATAATCATACAAGATCTTGTGAGTCAGGAGAGAAGACGAGCTACAAGTGTGGCAAAGGAGACCACTTTGCTAAGTTCTAAATTTAGGGAGACAACCTCATTAGTTGATGACCACCCACACTAGCTAAGACACCTAAAGCTAGACCAATGCAATAGAAGGGTAGGGTGTATGCTACGACTCAGAAAGAGGTTGATGAGTCCTCCCATGGTTATAGGTACCCAACTTATCTTTGGACATTTTACTTGTGTGATGTTTGATTCTCGTTCACCGTATTCATCTTTTATTAGTTTTATTGGTCTTGAGTTGGAACTCTTGAAGTTCGAGTTGGTAGTTGTCACTCCAACTAGAGTGAGCATGACTACTTGCGAGAAGGTTAAAACATGCAAGATAATCTTATATGAGAGACATTAGATGTGAAACTCATAGTCATACGTATGAGTAAGTTATATGTAATCCTTGGGATGGACTGGTTGTCCTAGAACCACGTTGTGATTGGTTTTCGTTGTAAATAAGTCATTTTCAGTGCTCCATCAAATATGAGAATTAAGTTTAGATAGAGGAAACTTGGATATTTCTCTAAGTTGATTTCTGCTTTGAAAGCCATAAAACTGTTGTCCAATTGAGCTTGGAGTTATTTAGCAACAGTATCTAGAGAATAGAGCTCCAAGTTGTCGGTTGGTGTTGTGTCGCTAATCATGGAGTTCTTTGAAGCATTTTCAGATGACTTGTTAGGCTTTCTACCATTGCAGCACTTGATTTCACTATTGAACTTTAGTTGAGAACAGTTCCAATATCAAAAGCACCTTATAGAATGACAGTGGTTTTGTAAGATCGAGTGTTTTGCCTTGGAGAGCTCTAATCTTGTTCGTGGAAAAAAAAAAAGATTGTTCAATACTCATTGATGATATGCTTGACCAGCTCTAATGAGCTTTACTATTTTCTAAGATTGAGTTCCATTCCATTTATCATCAGTTGAAGATTAGGAAATAGGGTATCCTTAAGACAGCTTTAAGATCTCGCTAAGGACATCATGGGTTTGTGGTGGTCTTTGGAAATAAAGAATGCACATGAAGCCTTCATGGATATGATGGATATGGTATTTAATAAGTTCTTGGATATGTTCGTAATTGTATTTATTAATGACATCTTGATCTATTCCAAAATCGAGTATGATCACGATAAGCACTTAAGGAAAGTTTTAACTGTACGTAGAGAGAATCAATTGTATACCATGTTTTTAAAGTGTAAGTTATGGTTGAAGAAGATTGCATTTCAGGATCACGTGTTTCTAGAAAGAGTAAGATTTCTGAATTTGCTTATAGCATAGTGCGGGCACCACATACAATATGAATTCTAAATCTGTCAAGTGGAAGCATGATTTAAGCTTTTGTTTCATTAATTCTCGAGTGGATATTTGTGCCTGCGATTGGTTGTGATGTCGACTTGCTTAGCATCGTGAGGGAACCAGATATGTTCCTTTTTTCCTCACTGTGTCAAATGAACCTTAGAGATATCTGGGAGACTCAAGTCGTTTACACCTAATTGGGTGCACTGCATTGCTCAGAATAGAAATCAAGTAATGGCTTTACACATCGACCAATGAAACTTATCAAAAAATATTGTCAATGACCATCGGGCTCGACGGTGCGAGGCTGGGATATGAGTTCCTTTCATTTATGCATGATATTCACTTACATTGAGTATTCATGGCTTGTTTCTACATGTTGTAGGCACCCCGTGTGGGATTTCTTACTAGTTTTTCATAGACTAACCTTCATTTTATGTTAGTTGTGGAATCAAACCACATTTGCAAGAGAGCACCATGATGGATGACCAAGGTAGTTAAGGATAAACCTAGGGGACATGTTTGTTGCGTTGACGTCGTAGTTCTCTTTTATTTTCGTCAAGAAGAGGGTGTGAATTATTGACAATTGCATCCTAATTTTCAAGACCCCGACCATTTACATGATTTTGGCAATAACTTGCTCCATTCATTATCCTTTACTACAATTGGATGTGAAAAACACTTTCCTCCATAGGTCTTCAATGATGAGGTTTACATGGTCGAATCTCAAGGATTCATTTATCTTGACTACCCTTCATTTGTCTGTATGCTATTAAAGTCTTTGCCTTGTATGGTCCTCAACAGGCTCCATGAGCCTAGTTCGTGTAAGGACCCAGGTTTTCAAAGAATAAAATCAAAGACCTTGCTTAACTCCAATGCATAAAAATTAGTTATAAAATAGATTTTAATAGATAAATCAATGCATTTATTGAAAACAGTTACTCAGTGGAATTCCAAAAACATTTAATCCACTCAAAAAGTCATAATCATTAAAAACGCAAAATTTAAAACATGCTAGGACTTATCCTAGGCCCTAGTTCAATGTTCCCTATAGTTTATGTAACAGACCGGGTTTTCGTCTTCGCTTACAAGGTCAGTTTCGTACTTTAAGGGCTTACCAGGGATCCCGGAAGTCATTTTAGAATTTACTTTGGATTAATTTTACCCTTTAAAGTTAAATCTCGAAAGTCGTGAAGTCGGAATTTGAAAATTAGGGGTGAAATTGT
>JBBMEG010061915.1:0-14567 GCA_037832605.1 Cyclanthera cordifolia
AGTTCTTTCTGTCCGTGGTTTTTTCTCCGGTTGAGGAGTTTTTCCACGTAAATTCTTGTGTTTTCTTTTATTGTTTTCCTTTTAATTTCTCAATTATTTTCTGCTTATTCCTGCGGTAATTAGGGAAAGGTTTTTCCCAACAATTTTTGTCCAGAGGACTATGACAATAAACATGTTGTATTATTAGTAAAATAATGAGCTACATATTATAGTAGAAATGGTAGAATAATGAAAAATTATATACATTTTTCGTTGCAGTAGTTGTCTTAACAATTAATGCAAGTGGCTATGGCACAAAAGTATTCGTAGCTTGTCTAAGTTATCAAAGCTCGTCGTGTACATGAATAGATAGGTCTAAACTGTCATTACCTTCAATTATGAAATCAACCACGACGTGCGTGTTGTTTTTCCCTAGGGGAATACCATGTACCTTCGCTAATGAACCATCTAATTCTTACATTGTGTCAATGCAACAATGTTATTTACATGTTCAATGGCAAGTTGACATGTCATATCCTTCAAGAAAAGCACATAACTATCGTAGCCTTCATTTAAATATATTATTAAATTTGTTAATACGAAACATAAATTAAATGAAACAACAACTTTCAATTCGGTTGATCGTTTCAATTGTGTCTGGGTCAACGTACTTTTTATTACGTCCCATTCGACATTTTTTCCATAGTCGTGAATAGGTTGAGGAATTAGTTTTAATATCTATGGACTACAATAAAAATTAACCCATACGAACTATTAAAGTAACAAATAATATAAAGGAAACATGCATTCTTAGAACGTGTTTGGTGGAGGGATTAAGATTAAGTTAATATAGGTTAAGTTAGACTGAGTGTTAAGTTAAGCTGAGGATTAAGTTAATCTGTGTTTGGTAGACATGTTAAGTTAAACTAGATTAAGTTAAGCTGGCTGTTGTTTGGTGCAAGTATTAAGTTAAGCTAAATGTTAAGTTAAAATATGTTTTGTTATGCATGTTAAGTTAAGCCGCTCATACGTATGTTTGTGTAACTTGATTTTATCAAATCCTATTTATATTTTTAATCGACCAATAATTATTGATATATGTTAATTTAATTTACAATTAAATTCTTGAGATTGTAATTAAAATAACTATTGAAATGATATGTGTTGAGATTCATAGTTTTCAAAATTATAATTTTATTTTAAAAAATAACTTTGAAAAGTATGTCAATAATTTATGAAGTTCGTTACTTGAGGCTATTTGTCGTAAAACCTTTTTTGTAATTTAATTACTACAAAGAGAAGTGCTCGAGTAACATTAAGTACAATATACAGGCTTTGTGTTCACGATCTCACCTCCAAATATTGACGTTGATCAACAAAAAAATGATTATAATTTAATTTTAAAAAAGCTCTAAAGTATATTAGTGTTGAGACTTGAGATTCATAATCTTATATAAGTTCATAAAATTTATTTACATTTTAAAAGGTATTGTGAAATTGTTGTTTAAATGGAAATCTAAAATTTTAAGTTTGCAAAAGAAAAAAAAAACAGTTTTAATTTCATAAATGTGTTTAGTTATAGTTTTTTTTTTTTTTTTTGAGTTTAAATGTGAGTATATTTTTTTAAATACTTTGAGATAGATGATTTGAAATAGATTTTTTTTTTAGAAAAAAACAGCACATTTTCTTCTTAAAATTGTCATATTTGGTGATAATTTTGATATATGACAATCGACCCACATCAGAAAGAGCGAATTAAAAAAAAAAAAAAAAAAAAAAATCAAAGTCCCAAAATTGGAGCAACACTTGTTTTCTCTGTGTGGCTTAGAGAATGTTGATGCCGAAAAATGGTCAACGGATATCCACAGTAATGATTTATTTACCTGAGGACAAAAGGGCCCGCAAAAAAGCAAATTTAGGGCACACCGGTGTGGTGTGAGCCACAAGGCCTCCGATGCCTAAGTCAGAAACGAAATTAGGGAGAATAGTTTAAAGCACTAAGAATGGCTTAAGGGAACTTAACTTAGGATCCGTCATTTGAAAGGGAGAAATGACTTGACTTTTATAGCAGCCGGTCTTGTAACCGCTGCAGCTCATTTATGGCGATATAATGGCTGGCCGTTAGAAACGTCCACCAATAAGCCAGGTATAAATACCGGCATAACTCCTGGCCGTTACCCTTTAGAGGTGTAACGGTCTTGATTCTGGACTCGGTCGACTCCTTGGAGAGTCCTGACCTCCACGGTCGACCCAATGGGGCCGACTACTTGTTGTAACGGGCGACGCCAAGGGGTGCAGTGCCTCCAAATGTAACTTGGATTCGGTCGACTCTTCAGAGAGTCCTAACTTCCACCACCAATCCACTCGGATTGACCTACTCGTTGCCGGACCCGAGAAGGGTGAGGCTGCAAGGGCCGACCCCAAAGGGGTCTAGCCTTCCTTACCGACCGGCTGCAAAGGGCAACCCCGAGGGGGTCCTGGCCTTCCTTGGCCATCCCCCGGAGGTGTCAGACTTGTTTGGCTGACACCGGGGGGTCGGAAATGGACTTGGCCGACCCCCGGGGGGTTGTGACCTCCATTTGGCTGACCCCTAAAGGGTCAAAAATAGATTTGGCCGACCCCTGGGGGGTTGTGGCCTCCATTTGGCCGACCCCTGGGGGGTTTGCAAGGACGTTGGCCGACCCCAAGGGGGTCGGCTAAGGCGGGACCGACCCCCGAGGGTTCGGCAAGGGTGTTGGCCGACCCCAAAGGCGTGCCGACCCTTGAGGGGTCAGCAAAGGCGTAGCCGACCCCCTGGGGATCGAGGCCTCCATTTGGCCGACCTCGGGGGGTCAGCGTAGACTTCTTTGTCCTTCGTGCGGGTCCCAACCTCTTCCGAGTCTTTCAGGATATTTTGAGGTTATAACATTACCCCCACTCTTCATTTCCGAGCTTGTCCGATTGTGAAGAGTAGTTTAGGTTCTTGCCTCTTTTTCAAAGTTTCGAATGCTACAAAGTAATCTTTTCACTAAAGTATTTACTTGAAAATCACTTTGGCCATATTCTCTTTCAAGAACATCTTTTCCTAAATAATATTCCAACAAATAAAGTTTTGAGGTTATGGAAATATTCAATAATTATATTAAAATTGCCATATTCTTATTTCTAAGAATATGTTTTCCAAGATAATATTCTTATTCAATGAAAAATCACTTCTCTTTTTAGGAAAATATTTATCCTTTAGAGATTTCCCATAACCTAACTTTTCGATAAAAACTCCCTTCCAAAATTACATCCTCCTTTTCACCTTACTTTGGCCGAAAATTGCCTCTCACTGGGCTAGCATTTTCGATTTTTTCAAAGCGTGGGGGAGACTTGTTTTACGTTTTGGATTTTTGGAAAGCATCCGTCGCGCCTTACTTTTTTCGGTACGTACTTTCCTTTATCTGACTTCACGCTAACGGTTAGCCATATTTTCAAAAATTTCACCCTTAGGTACTTTTTTCGATTTTTTCCCGTTATGCATGTACGTCCGAATTTTTTGGATTATTTAGGCTCTTTTTTCAAAGACTCACCCCTTAAAGTACTCTTCCGAATTCGTAGGCTACTTAGGCACTTTTTATAAAAGTCTTGCCCGTTTAACTTCCTTTCGAGACTTTTAGGCTACTTAGGCACTTTTTTTCAAAGTCTCGCCTTTTTCACCGCTTTTTGAAACCTTTAGGTTACTTAGGCACTTTTATAAAAAGTCTCACCTTTTTCACCACTTTTCGAATTTCGTAGGGTACTTAGGCTCTCTTAGAGACTCGCCTTTTCCCTAACTTAGTTAATTGCATATTACTTCTTACTTTAGCTGTCATGGATCCTTCGTCTGACTACAAGACCGAATCCCTTCATCTGCGGGCTTCCTCCTAACTTAAGAGGACTCGGCGAAGAGCCTTGGCGGTGAGATCGGGATCTCAAATGGCAGCGTCCATTTTGACTCAAGAGGACTTGGACAACCTTAGAAACCAGTTCCTTATCCCGACCGAAATTACCCTTCGGCTTCTGCTGGCTTTGGAGACGTATGCCCATTCTCCTCCGGGCGAGGTGGCCCTTTACTCCACCATGTTCGACCGGGGGCTCAACTTTCCCTCATACCGTATCTTCAAGAGTTCTTGGGTATGGCAGGGCTGGCTGCAGCGCAGCTGGCTCCCAATGCTTGGAATGTATTCTTCGGTGTCAACAGCCTTTGGGTGCACACCGGCTTCGAAGGTCCCTTTAGTGCCAAAGACCTTCTTTCGCTTTACCGCTTCTGCCAGCATCTTGATGTCACTGTGGGCTGCTATTGACCCCTAGAAGCAAGCTTTCTCCTTTGGTGGCGTGCCCTAACTTTCAGATGGAATGGAAGGAGCGCTGGTTCTTTGTCGGAGGACCTTGGGCGGCCCTAGGCGCCGATGCGTCGCTGGTAACTCCTACCGCCTTTGGGACATACGGTATGCTTACTTTCACCTTGTCTTTATTTGTCTTTTGGCACCGTACTAACTTTTTGTTTACAGTGCACAAGAAACTTAATCCCCGCTCCCGGGTAATGAAGTTTTACGAGACTATTATGTCTTACCCCGAGGAGGTCACTCGCAGTGCGCAGTACCTGACCGCGAACTCGTTGGCCCTGTATAACCTCCTCCCAGCTTCATTCATGCCAGCCAATTCTAACTCGGAGTCACCCATCCCGCATGAGGGATCCGCTCCAGGTATGCAGCTTACTTTTTCCTCCAACTTTGCATGCCTCAAATACTGGAAATATGAGTTGACACCTTTTACCGTTTTTAGTCGCCATGGAATACGAGCCTTCGGTGAGGCGCGCTTTTGACGCAGTAACGCGCCAAACATCTCGCCCCCTGCCAGGCCTCCCACCTATGATACGGTGAACCTTACTTCGGAGGGCTGCTCTCTCCCGCCTGGTGACGACGAAGACTTTCCTTTCCCCGAAGTTCTAGAGGACTTGGAAATTGGGTCGGACCCGGAGTTTGACAGTCCCAGCCTTGGTTTTGACCACGTTCCTTCTCCAGTTCGGAGTAACTTGCGAAGGCCTCGGACACCTGTACACAGCCTTCCCCGTGGATTCGACTCCTACCTCTTGTCAGGACCAGACTCTTCTACCTTGGACCCTTAGAAGGAAAAGACTTTGGCCTCCAACTTGTGGGGTGAAGTGAGGTCTTCTTCAGTTACTTTTTCCCTAGGAGATGCCTCCCAGGTCCTGGAAAAGATGACTCATCTGATGCACGAGGTACAACATCCCTACTTTTTACAGCTATACTTTGATTTGAGTACGCAAGCTAACTTGTACCTTGGTTTCTTTTTGTAGGCATTCATGCACTTTGCTTCAGCTTCTCGTCACCTCTCGGAGGACTTGCGTCATGCCCGCTCTTCCTTGTCTACCAGTACTGACAAGCTTAAGTGGGAACTAGCACAGGCTAGGAAGCTCAGCGAGTTGTCGAGGCTTCCTTAGCCGTCTCTCTTACCTCTACCAAAACAGCCCGGGGTCTAGCTGCTGGTCATTTTAAGTTGGGTCAAAAGACTCTACGCGCGGGGATGAAACTCCTATCTCGACTGAAATTACTGCTTCCGCTCCAAAGGCTAGCGAGTAGGGGGTTTCACTTGTCGATGTCCTAGGTGTAGTACGGTACGCCCATAACACTTGTGGGAGTTCTTCAGCCCAAGACCCCTTCAAGCTTTCGAGCTTGGTCTTTAGATTTTTCTTGATAATCTTGTTTACTGCCTCCACTTGCCCATTGGCTTGTGGGTGAGCTGGAGATGAAAAGTTATGCTGAATCCCTAACTCAAAGCAGAATTTCCGGAAAGCTTGGTTATCGAACTGCTTCCCATTGTCAGTGACGAGTGTCCGGGGTATCCCAAACCGGCATACTATGCACCTCTAGATGAACTCCGTCACCTTCTTTTCGGTGATAGTCTCCAGAGCCTCAGCCTCAACCCACTTAGCGAATTTAACTTGGCCTCGCCCAACTGGTAGGGGTCCTATAAGGTCTACCCCCCATTGTGCAAACGACTATGGTCCCATCATGCTAGTTAGGACCTCGGGCGGCTGTCTCTGGATGGTAGTGAACCTTTGACACTTTTCACAAGCTCAAGTATATTTTTTAGAATCTTAGCCCATGGTTGGCCAAAAATAACCTTGCCTGACTAACTTCTTGGCTAGGGACTTTGCTCCCTCATGATTGCCGCAGACGCCTTCATGCACTTCCTGCATTGCATAGGTGGCCTCGCTAGTGTCTAAGCACCTGAGGAGAGGTAAAGAGTACCCCCTCTTGTACAGCTTACCCCCCACGTATTTGGAAGTTTTGAATTTAAGCCGTCGGGCGTCTTTCTTGTCGTCCGACAACTTCCTCTCCCCTAAGTATTCAAGGAAATGGGTCATCCATGTCACAGGAAAAATTGGTGTTACTTCGCTAATCTCGTGTAGCAGCTCGGTGGTAATACTCGGTCTGGCTAAGATTTCTACAGGCACGGTCCTGGCTACCTCAGTTTTGTAAGCAGCTACCAACTTGGCTAAGGCATCAGCGTTAGAATTTTGGGACCTAGGTACCTATTGGATTTGTACCTCTTCAAACAAAGACATCAAATGCTTGACCTTTTCTAGGTATGCCATCATTCCCTTTTCCTTCGCTTGGTACACCCCCGATGCTTGGCTAATGATCAACTGAGAGTCACTCATGAGGCGAGCCTTTTTGCCACTATCACCATGGCTATCTGTAGTCCAGCAATTAAGGCTTCATACTCTGCCTCGTTATTAGATGCTTGAAAGTTGAACCGGAGGGCATACTCAAGCCGATCCCCTTCAAGCGACTGAACAGCAAACCAGCTCTACAACCTTTGTTGTTGAAGAACCCATCGACATGAAACGTCCACACCCTCGAATCCTCTAGGACTCAGATTTCTTCTAACCTTTCAAGCGGTGGAGTGAGTTCTACGACAAAGTCGGCTACCGCCTGCCCCTTCACAGAGGGTTTGGCTTGGTAGTGTACGTCATACTCACTGAGTTCCACTGCCCATTTTATCAACCTCTCAGCGACGTCCGGTCTTTGGAGGATTTGGCGTAAAGGAAAGTTGGCCAGCACCACTATCCTGTGGGCTTGGAAATAGGGACGTAATCGCCTAGCCGAGTTACCAATGCCAGGGCCAGTTTTTCAACTTCTGGATAACGGGTTTCTGCATCCACCATAGCCTTACTGGTATAGTACACCGTTCGTTTGCACTCGTCGCTTTCCTGTATCAAGACGGAGCTTACCGCCCTCTCTAACGTGGCCAAGTAGAGAAAAAGGTCCTCTTCTGGGATAGGCTTGGACAAGAGGGGTGCAACGCCCAAGTAGGCCTTAAGTTCGTTTAGGGTTTTCCCACATTATGGGGTCCATTCAAACTTTCCCTTATTCTTTAAAATTTTAAAGAAATGGAGGCACTTATCTGTAGCTCGACTTATGAAGCGGCTCAGGGAGGCTACTTTCCATTCAGGCTCTGTAGTTGTTTCAGCATCTGAGGGGGTTCTAACTCTAGCACAGCCCAGATCTTTTCTGGGTTTGCTTCAATTCCTCTCTGATGTACATGAAATTTGAGGAATTTTCCCGAACGGACACCAAAGGAACAGTTGCTTGGATTAAGTTTCATCATGTACCGTCGTAGGGTGTTGAAGGCCTCCATCAGAACTCGTTGATGTCCTTCTACCTTCTTACTTTTTACCAGCATGTCGTCCACGTAGACCTCCATGCTCCTACCAATCAGGTGGGCAAACATTTTGTTGACCAATCTCTGATAGGTTGCGCCAGCATTCTTCAGGCCAAAAGGCATTACATTGTAGCAATATAAGCCCCGGCTGGTGATGAATGACATCTACTTTTGATCATCGGGATGCATTCTAATTGATTGTACCCAGAATAGGCGTCCATGAAAGTCAACAGCTCGTGCCCCGCCGTCGCATCCACTAGTTGGTCTATGCGAGGCAAGGGGAAACTGTCTTTAAGACATGCCTTGTTGAGATCCGTGAAGTTAATGCACGTCCTCCACTTTTCATTTGGCTTTTTTACCAAGACAACGTTGGACAGCCATTTAGGGTAATGTACCTCCTGAATAAATTTTGTCTTTAGCTGGTCATCTACTTATTCTGCAATAACCTCATTGCGCTCATGATTGAATGCCCTGTGCTTTTGGCGAACCGATTTATGATCCCGATCGACATTAAGTCGATGGACCATAACATTTGGGTCTACCTAGAGGACTGATCCTCAATAGGCAAATACATCTACATTCCCTCGTAGGAATTCTATAAGTCTGGTACGTTGCTCTGGACTTAGGCCGGTCCCAATGCTGACAGTTTGCGTGTCGCTTAGCAAGGTACGGTTTCCAATTTTTCAGCAAGTTCTCCTCTTCCTCGCTCAACCCTCTTGAGGTGGGGTCAAGGTCCATCTTAGAGGACTGACCCTCAACAGGTGCTATCTTCTGAACAGCCTCACCTGGACTTGACTCCTATTCAACAGGTTTTGCTTCTATGACTGCGTCTAGGGAGACTTCCCTGTTTTTACTCCGATTCTTTGGTGGACCGAATGTTCCTTCCTCCGGTCATTGCCGCACAGTCAAAGTCGTTCGACCGGTCTTTGGTGCCGGAAATGCGCCTTTTTCGGTGCCTTCGTGGCTAGGCTTTCCCTTTGGCAGGGTCCCGGACCAACGGAGCTGTTTTTTCGCCACAACTTTTTTCTAGACAGACTATCGTTGCACCGCCTCCTGCTGCGCTTGTTGGTTTCCAGCATCAGCTGTCTGAGCCGGAGGTGGTTACCGGAGTAACTCCACTAGGCGATTCAAATTCTCTGTTATCCTTTGTACTCGTTCTTCCACAACAGTGAACTTTGGATCTGTACGCTCCGGTTCTAGCCCAGCTACCGCACCCTCAGGATCCGATCCGGGTGGTTTTCGACATGAACAACGTCATGTTCTCTGGAGGCAATCCGCCTCGCAGCGTGCTCGACGTCCGATTCGTCATCGACACCGTGGTGGTGGCCGTTTTCAATATTCGACATTTTTGCAGGAAAATGGATTGGAATTTAGCGTTTTTAGGTAGAACACTCTCATCCCCACAGACGGCGCCAACTGTTGATGCCGAAAAATGGTCAACGGATATCCACCGTAATGATTTATTTAGCTGAGGACGAAAAAAAAAAATTTAGGGCACACCGGTGTGGTGTGAGCCACAGGGCCTCTGATACCTAAGTTAGAAACAGAATTAGGGAGAATAGTTTAAAGCACTAAGAATGGCTTAAGGGAACTTAGCTTTGGATTTGTCCTTTGAAAGGGAGAAATGACTTGACTTTTATAGCAGCCGGTCTTGTAACCGCTACAGCTTAATTATGGCGATATAATGGCTGGCCGTTAGAAACGTCCGCCATTAAGCCAAGTATAAATACCGACGTAACTCCTGGTCGTTACCCTTTAGATGTGTAACGATCTTGATTCTGGACTCGGTCGACTCCTTAGAGAGTCTTGACCTCTACGGTCAACCCAATGGGGCCGACCTACTCGTTGTAACGGGCGACGCCAAGGGGTGCAACGCCTCCAAACGTTACTTGGACTCGGTCTACTCTTTAGAGAGTCCTAACCTCCACGGCCAATCCACTCGGATTGACCTACTCTTTGCCGGACCCGAGAAGGGTGAGGCTGCAAGAGCCGACCCCGAAGGGGTCGTGGCCTTTCTTGGTCGACCGGCTGCAAGGGCCAAGCCCGAGGGGGTCCTAGCCTTCCTTGCCCGAGCCTCGGAGGAGTCAAACTTGTTTGGCCGACCCTGCAGATTCAGAAATGGACTTAGCCGACCCCCGAGGGGTTGTGGCCTTTATTTGGCCGACCCCCAGGGGGTCGGCAAGGGTATTGGCCGACCCTGGGTGGTCGGTGTTGGCTTCTTTGCCCTTCGTGCGGGTCCCAAACTCTTAGGAATCTTTCGGGATATTTTTAGGTTATAACAGAGAACAACACATGTTCAATGATCACCAAAATTAGAGACAACTTCTATCCACATGCCTTCTTCATAGCATTATATGGTTTTTTCTACAACTTTTTGAGTCAAAGTATTTGCACCTCATTAACTTTAGAAATTAGTCTTTCTCTAGTCTGATATAATTCATCTCAAGTCATGGGTTAGGAAGATAATCTCTCACGGGTTCAGCTCTGCTTCTTCTTTTTCTTATAAGGTCATCCTCGTCGGCTACGAATTATGAATCACATCTCCACTTTTTACCCGGCAAAAGTAATTCTTATCTCAGAAGGAAAATAAAATCTCCAAAATGAAGAAACACATCAAATTTAAAATCTAAAATCTCATGAGATGGTCATGGTTAAATCCATGAAGCCGATAATCAAAACTTCGGAGAAAGAATTGAGAAAGGGATCAATGTCAGTGCTCATTTGCGACCATTCCCCCTTAAAAAAAATTTGTCGAAATTGAGTAGCTGCAAAAATGGTTTGGTTTTAGTAGAAGAGTTTGGAAGAAACGTTTGGAAAACGCAAGTTATTATTGATTAGCATGCGGATTTAAACAGTGAGTTTAAAGTTCCTTACCAGTTCCTGACTGAGTTGCATATATCCCTTTCGAGACATACGATGATGACACTTTTGTCGAGACCTCTTCTCTTTTTGTTCTTTGTATTTTTTTTTTGTAAAATACATTTTTATACGAATATAGTAAGATTCTAAACATTAAATTATAATAAAAAGTAGTTACCTTAAATGCTTATGATAATCTGAAGTTTACAAAATATTTTCATTGCTCTTGTGTGATGAAAATAGTGTTTTGTAAGAAGATTGACAAACATTGGTCATTCTCGAACGGCTGGATACACTTTGAATAAAGATTGTATATAAATATCCTTAATCTCTTTGCCATGACATGAAAACTTTGGGTTTAGACATAGAATCCACTCGTAACAACATCTATGAACAATAGAAATAAGTTAGAATTTGTTAGGTATCGATAATATTTGAACACACATTCTCTCAATGTGCATGACATCTAAACAATGTGGCACTTGAAATATTTTCAATACTCTAATTTAAAAAATATTGATTTTTTTTTCAATAAGTATTATCAGCATAATATTTTTGCTTTACCGTTAGTAAATTGAATAGTACTTATTTGTGCAAGAATCTCTTCACCGCTTAACGATCTAGAGAGTACTCTTAATTCTTAGTTTCCATTAAATACTTTTTTTTGTCTCCTATACGAGTGCTCGGTAGGTAGATTATCTTTGATGTTTGAGATAGGCCACCTTTTAACTTGTAAATAAGTGAATGTTGTTTTTGTTGGAAATTGTCAAGTAGAAGCATGCAAATAATCGGCGGAAGTGCGTAGGTAATTACAAAAATTTGATTTAATTAATAATTAATCCAATTAATTATTACTACATGTAACCTCTAGAGGCGTTTGTTTGAGATTTTATGGAGGAGTTATTTTGAGTATTTAGTAATAGCTCGTTTGGTTGAGTGTTTTGGTAGAGTGTAAAGATAAATGTGTTATTAATTTTTGTTTGGATGAAAAGTGTGTAGGGAGGAGTTATGAAAAATGTTTGTTGTTTTTTATATGATGTGACATTTATGAATATATTTAAATAAAAAAATACTTTTAAATTTTTTTTTGATTATTTCAAATTTCAAATTATTATTAATGTTGAAGATTTTTTGCATTTAAAAAAAATGAAATAAAAGACAATATGAATTAATAAATATTTTAAAATAATTTAAAAAAAAAAAACTTCCATTTGAATTTAAATTATAAAATATATTTTTAAAATATGAATTTGATTATGAAATTAATGTTAAGTTATCAATTAATGAAACATGTTTAAAAATTGTTAATTTCATTATAAAATTATCGTTAAAAAAATTACAAAGAGATTTTTTTTATTTAAAAACTATTTTTCAAAATATAAATGAATGAGAATAAAGTGGAAAAAAGTATGTATACTAAAATAACAAAATTCAAATTCAAAGGAAAAAAGTTAGAAAAAAAATGAACAAAATTATTTAGAAGAAAAAATGTTTAAAACAAAATGAATAATTTTTTTTTTTTTTTTTTGGAAAAAAAAGTTTAAAAAATTAAGAGGTATGTGACGCGTTGCCACCAAACAAGACTTCAATACATTTATAATCACTTTTTTATTTAAATTACGAAATTAATATTCAAATAAGTATAAAATTGATTATCAAATTATCATTAAATATAATTTTTTAAAATAACAAAAAATCAAATTTAAATTAAAAAGTTAGGAAAAATGAATAAAAAATTATTTAGATTTTTTTTTTTAAACTATACGAATGACTTTTTTTTGAAAAATAAGTTTAAAAGAATTGAATAGTATGCAACTCATTGTAACTACACCATGAAGACCAACTATAATTTTAATTGTTTTATAATCGTTTGTTCAATTAAATTACGAAATTAATTATGAAATTACCATCAAATATTAAATTGATTATTAAATTTAATTTTAAAATTGATTATTAAATTACCATCAAACTTGTTTTTAAAATACAAAATTAATTTTAAATTTACAATTAATTTTAAATTGCAAAAAGTAATTTTACATTAAAAAATGTATTTCTGAAATATGATATGAGATAAACGAGATAATAAAAAATTAATGGTAAAAAGAAAGGTCAGATATCAAATTTACAAAAACATATGTATATATATATATATATATATATATATATATATATGACAAAATTCGGTTTTAAATTTTTTTCAAAAAGAAAAATCAAGTTTACAAAAAAAAAAAAAAAAAATTTGCACCACGCAGGCTAAAAGTATGACATAAACGCTCAATTAAAAACGTTTGCAAAAAAACAAAACCCCAAAAACCGAAGGTTTGTGGAGCGTTTAGCAAACGTTCCACAAAATCCTCAAAAGAAATCCTTCTAGGTGATTAGCTATTGTTGATAAAATAAAGAACTCACCTTGCCTCTCATCAATTATAGCCAGAGAGTAGCATCAAGATCATGACTACTAGGCACCACTAACTACCTAGTGGGAAAGAAGTTTACTCACGAGAAAAAGAAATGACTCAATTCTTGTTTCTCAATTTGCTAATTATTTTTTATGAGTGGATAAGAATGAAGACCTAAGACCTAAGACCTTCTATTTATAGCAGAAGAGTGAATATGTAAAATATGAAAATATAATATCTTTGAATATCTAATATTCAAGATATTGGAAAAATCAAAGATTTTCCATTCTTAATTTTAAATATGGATTTCGAGAATTCGTACTTTTGTTTTATTTACTTTATTTGATATTTATCCAATATATTCTAAAATCATAATATATCAAATATATTATTAAATAAATAAATCCGTATAATTAATATATCTAATATATTATCTACTTTAATAGTTATCCAATAATTATTAATTCAATTAATATGTCCTACATATTAATTACTATTCTACATTTATTAATTATCCAATAACTATTAAACCAATTAATATGTCCAACATATTAATTTATACTTCTCAAATGATAATTATCCAATAATTATAACCAAATATGTCTCATATTTACAACTGAGTACTTAATAATTATCTCATAATTATTTGTAATTAAATTTTCCAATAAATTAAAATTTTCTCACTAATATTTATCCAATAAAATTATATTTATTATATCCAACATATTAATTGATTAAGTTTAATCATTAAACTTAATACTCATATTAATTATGTCCCACATAATTAATCCTTTGAATTTGAACTGTTCAAATTCATTTCTCTAATCAAACAGTATAGCAACGATAATGAGCTAGCCTGGAGACCGATAGATCTATAGATTGAAAACTACAACCACTACAAGAAATTATCCCTTCAGCGACAGAGAATTATGTCGCCGAAGGTACCAAATTCCGTCGCCTTTGGCTTCGGTGACAGAAAAAGGACCGTAGCATTTTCCTATTCCATGTGTGCAATTTGCTCCGTCGCCGTTGTCAAATGCGACGAAGTCTTGGCTTCGTCGGATTTGGCAACGACGACGGAGATGTTATTTCGTCGCCTTTGGCTACCAATAGCGACAGAGCATTATTCTTCAATTCAAATGCAACGGAGTCCTTGTGCCGTCGCATTTGGTTGGCAACGGCTACAGAAATATCCTCTGTCGCCTTTACTCTCTGTTTTTTTTTTAAAATTAATATTTAAATGGATTTTAATTTCTGAATATTTATTATTTATGACTTTAATTTCAATGTTCGAGTCATGTAAACATTGAAATGATGAAAACAAATTCTAAGACATTAATAATGAAAAATGAAATAATCGAATTCATTACATAAAAACAAAATGTTTATTCAATGTTAATAACATAAAGGAAAATAAATAACGACACTAACTTAAAGTGAAAGACCTATCCCTAGACGTCGAACGGGTCTTTCCTAGTACTAATCCGATGAACTCATCATATGTCTGCAATAAACAAAAATTTGAATTAGAGTTTGAAAAAACTTATGGAATTCTTGTAAAGAATATCGGGCAACATAACGACGTATTTTCATGTTACCGAAAATAAAACCTGTAAATAACAGTTCAATTCATTT
>JBBMEG010061926.1:0-14564 GCA_037832605.1 Cyclanthera cordifolia
TCTCAATCAAAATTGTTGGATATTTGAATTATTGTAGCAAAACAAGTATAGTTTAGTTGACAATAGTGATGCATATTAGCATCCACTCGATCAATAGTCCAAGTTCTCGTAATGTTTCCTATGTAGTGTCTCCCTCCTCAACTTGTATTCAAAAAAAAAAAACAAAAAAAACATACAACCTATCTATTTCTCATTCAATCTATCTATTTCTCATTCACATTTTTATTGTAAGAAAATCAATCTTATAATCTCTATCACAAACTCATATTCTTAAATAAAGATATGAATTTTAAGTTAAATTTCAAAAATAAAAATAAAAATAAACCTAAAAAACTAGGCCCCTATTCAGATAACTATTCACTTTTAGTTTTTAGTTTTTTTAAAAATTAAGTTCATTCACAAAATTTATATTTATTGGTTTATTTGTTTTGTTAGGTACTTTCTACCAACTTTTTCCAAATCAAAATTAAAATTTTAAAAATAATTAAAATGGTTAAAAATATGTGCACTTAATAACTTATATCTAATTATTCAAACGGGCTTTCCTTACAAAAAAAAAAAAAAAAAAAAAAAAAAAAAAACTTCAAAATTTACAAGTAAAATCTAAAAAATAATTACGAATATGATCATTTTAAAAAATATATAATCATTATATTAATGAATAATGTCACATTTTTTTTATAATATAATATTAAAATGTATTAATGACTACAGATGTAAATATTTTAAATTTTGTTATATTTAAAATATATTTGTGAGAAAATTAAAGTCTTACAGTCGCAATTTTGAACCAGCAGAATGGTGACTATGCGACACTTGCTCTAATCTGGAGAGCAAGTTAATCGAACGAAAATGCAAAGCAAGTAGCACAACTAGAGCAATCTCTATCACATGCCTCGTAAAAAAGTTTATGAAAAAGGGAAAAGGAAAGTTTGGAAATACATTTTGTCTTTGAAAGCTGGGTATATGCAAACACAATAAGAATCACTTCAACTATATTGCATTAATCATATAACTTGGTAGAAAGAAAGTTTCAAGAAGTCATACCCCTATAGTACATTTTGACACGTAATTGATGTAACACCCTTAATTACAATATGAAAAAAACGAGGAGTCAATAACTAGAATAAAATGGAGGAAACTATCTTAACATGTAATAATAACAAATAACATAAAAGTATGATGAAACGAGGTTGAACGAACGTACAACAACTGGAAAAGCATAATCAACACAAAAAGTTCATATTGAACAATTTTCCTCAATTAAAAAAAAAAAATCTCTGAGAAATTTTTAGCTGTTTATAAAAAGGAGATAACAAGTTTATCTAACGTCCATGATAAATATGACATTTATAAGCTCCAATGTTGGAAAAACAAAGGTTAACTTATCAAACGAAAACATGATGGGTATATAAAACGAGGATTAAATTAAGGAGATTTTTTATGAATAGAAAAAAAAAAAAAATCAAAAGTTATTATGTACAGCAAAATTTTGAAAATATGTCTATATATATATAGCAAAAAAACGGGTCATTTATATAAAATTATCAAAATGTTCTCGCCTCAATTAGTTCAACTAATAATTTCAATAGTTTAATTTAGCCTTAGTAATTTAATGTCGCTTGATAGCCTTTAATGAGTAGTTTAATTCATAGCTTTCAATTAATAGTTCAATTGATATACTCAATTATAGTTTGTTGATAGATTCAATTAGTTCACTAATCGTCTTCAATCAGCTTACTGAAAAGAAGGATTATTTTTTTAAGAAAATGGTATATTTAAGATAAATGAATTGAAAGAATTTTTGTTAAATTAAGATACAGGTAAAGGTATAAAAATGATGAGGCATATGGGCATGGGTCCAAAATCATTTGTGTTGAGACTTTGATAAGGTCAAGGTCTTTAATAAAAAAGGTATAAACTTTGACCGTTTTGAGGAATATAATGTGTGTGAGAGAGCGAGACAGTGAATAAAACAACAGGGAATGTGTTTGGTTTCTATGTTTGGTTTTGTTCCTTTGCTTTATAAGAATTGGTATAAATGAGTACCTCTTTCAACTTTCAATTCATGCCCTTTTTTTCTTATTCAATTTTTTGTCAGGTGGGTAGGCCATAACACTAACTTTACTTCCATTATTCCTAGAATAAAATTAAATTCGACCAAACTCAAGAGACTTATTACATATTGTTGAATTTTCCCTCCTAACAAAAAAGAGTAATTCTAAACAATATGCCATATTTTTTTTACGGATTTACATAGTACGGGTTCGGTTGGATAAGAAATTTTTAGGATCAATCCAAAGTTTTGGGTTGGTTAATCATTTAACTCATCCAATCAAACCCTAGGGGTACTGTTTATTCATTCTTCAAAAATCGATTTGGCCGACCAAAACCAATTGAATTAAAGGCAGTCGGTTGATTTCAAGTATATGTTAGCCGATATCGGTTAAAAAAAATATTTAACTGATTTTTCTGATCGAATTAGTCTGTTTAGTCGGTCGGTTCGGTTTGGTCAGTTAATAAAAATTTCTTCATATAATATTAATATTTTTTATTTAATTAATAAGCTACTTATATGATGATTTGTGTATATATGATGTACTAATAATCATCATCATGTTACAATAATTTTAAAATTCATTTTTTAAAACTTTGTGTCCATTATATTTAATAAAAATCAAAAGATATAAACTTTTAAATACATGATGATATAATAGCTGAAAATAAAATTAATTAATTATATAATTTGAGGAGGAATAACGAATGAACCAACAAAATAAAAAAATCATTTAGAGTTAATTTTTTCAAATAATTTTTTAGTGTAAATTAATTACACTAAAAAAATCACTTAAGTGTAAATTAAGTAGTGGATAATTGATTTAACTTGTTTTATAAATAAATCAATCTTCTTTCCTTTGGTTGAGATAGAGGCGATTTAAGGTAGGAAAAAAAAATGAAGTATTTAGTATGAGAGTGTGAAATTGTGTTGCTATTAAGAAAAAAAATAATTTAATTGTGAATAAGTTATAATATGTCTTTTAAGTAGTTTATGGTAAAGTTAGTGAATATATACATGAGTTCTAATTGAGAGAGGGAGGTTATTTATTTTTTTAAATGATTGTTAAACTAGGAGATATTGATTAGAATTTTAGTAGGAAGAAAATAATAGGATGAAGGATGACTGAGAATAATAATATTAGCATATTAAATAGAATTAAAACCAAACTTCAATATAGAAATATTTTGAATTGAAATATAATAACCATCATTTAATAACATACAATATTGAAAAGAAAAATGCAGACTTCAATATCATATAAAATAACATACAATAATGAAAAGAAAACGCAAGAATTTCAATATACAGTTTTATTTGAAAATAAATTCAAAATGATAGAACAAATATCATTATAAACACATCAAATTTAAGATAAAAAATACGAATAACAATTATTCGCCTTATAAAATATGTATTTTTCAAATATATATCGTAACCTCTCGAAGTATATAAAGTAATAAAAAAAAACTCTAGTAAAATTTCATATTTGTTTAACACTATACAAATATAAAAAATGATATATAAAGAAGAAAAAAAATAAAAAGGTTTTGAAAATTTGCTTGACTTTGTTCAAAAATGTCTTGTAAAAGCTAAAAAAATTTCTCGCCTCTTTTAGCTTGAGATTCTTTAAAGATGGAACGATCTTCAAACATAATGAATAAAGTGAAAACAAACTAAGGAAAAATGTAGATCCAAGGGTTGGTATAAAATGATGAAAAAACTCATTAATTATATAGTTAGAAGTGGACGGTTACAAAACGTTTTGAATTCTTTTTTTTTTTTTTTAGTGAAAACCTTTTGAATTTCTAAACTTATAAAGATTACAAAACATTTTGATTTTTTTTTTTAGACAAACCTTTTTTTTGAATTTCTAAACTTATAAACGTTACAAAACCTTTTGAATTTCTTTTTTTTTTTAGTGAATTGATTCTCCTCATTATAAATTTATAATTAATTACATAATTCATGTTTATCCCATCACTTTGTCATAATAAACTTTCTAAAATATATTGTGTATATCATTTTAATAATACAATGACATATTTGAAATTCTAGTAAATCATTTGGATAGAATAGTCTAAAAAATGATTTACCTTCTCAATCCACACTTCAAGATTTTAAGATTAACATTAACATTAACATTAAGAGAAGATAAAATTTAAGAAAAATGGTTTGGTCCCTAAACTAAAAAAAAAAAAAAAAAAAAAAAAAAATATATATATATATATATATATATATATCAATTTTAGTTTTTTATTTTTGATATTTGTTTCATTTTATTCCATAAACTTTTAAATTCTAATTTAAGTTCCTAAATTTGATATTTGTTCTTAAAAAAAAAAAAAAAAAAAATTAAATTGACCCTCATAATTTGTTTGTTTATTTTTAAAAAAAACCATCCTACTCTATAAAATTTTAAAATATGTTTACCTTTTATTTTTTATTGTATTAAAATTATTAATATTATTGAACTATTTTCGATTGATGGCAATTGATTAAAATTAGATTTTTGATATTTTATCAATTAAAATGGAACCAACACTAAATTCATGGACTAAAAATTAAACTTTTTAAAAGACCATAACCAAAATGGAACATTGATCAAAGTTTAGGGACCATTACTCTCAATTAAATATTCATTATCTATTTATTGAGGATGTTTTTAGTGTTAAATTATTGCAGGGTTAACTTACTATTTTGATACAAGTGTATTTTACACCAGTGATTGTACATTCAAACATCCTCTATTTATGATAAATTTAAAATTATCTTTAATCAAAATTAAATTTAATAATATTTGGTTATAAAAAAATTTCGAACAATTCTAAGATAAAAATTTAACCTAAGATAAAAATGTAACCTAAAATAAAAATTTAAAATGTGACTGACACAAAACATTATTATAAAAATAAAAATTCTATCAGTATAAAGTATAATAGACGTAGCATCAGAATTTTTTAAAAAAAAATTAGCGTAATAAAAAAAACATAGATTTTAACGATTAAACTATAACCAACCATATAATAAAATTGCATTTTAAAATATTATGTTCGAACTTCATAATTGTAGAGGAACCAAAACTACATATATTTGTATTCAAAAAAAAAAAAAGAAAACCTACATATATTTGTAGACAAGAGCCAGTAAAGTGTAATTCGAAATCAATTACTTTAAATATCTAACGAATGGTTGCATAAAAATTTAAAAACGACTAATTATTATGAGTGATTTTAAAATGTTGCTCAAAAAAAATTATTAAAATATTGTTGTTTGAAAATGATCCATTAATTTTTTTTTTTACAGCTTGTTAATTTATAAACAAAAAAAATCATAAGGGTAAGCACACTTGCAACATTTTGAACATGAAGTCAAAAGGAAAATCAATGAAGGTTAGAAAGATTCTTTTCAAATAAATAAATAAAGCTTAGGAAAATGAGAATATATTGTTAGTTATTATTTTAATTTATATATATATTAAAGAGGTGGATTATGTCACTCCCTTCTTTTTCTTTTTTTTAAGTTAGGTTCTATACCTACATAATTGTCCAATTTTCTTATATACCCAAACCTACAAAGATGAGTTACAAATGTGGTAATTTTAGGAATAGAGTGGGCCAAAAGGAAAATTAACCTTATCTTTGTCCTGTACCCAAAAAAAAAAAGTACGTAAATAAACAAAGAAAATATGCATAATACTACTTCAATCTAGGTTAGCTATCTTATTAGTGCATGTGTTCTTGTCAATATGCCAAAAATCTATCTTATTAATTAATCACTCATACATACATAGACAACCTATATATAACTCTTAATTTGGGTTGGGTTGAGCTGGATTGAACGAACAAAAAATGGATGAACCCTATCTATTTATTGAGACGCCTCAATAAGAGATTTACAAGACAAGTGTTTAAAACTAACACTACACAGACTCTTTGAAGAAACTTTATAGGAGACTACTACACTTAGTTTTTCTTGGATACAAATTATGGTGGGGTGGAGGAGTATTTATAGTGTCGGCTAGCTAGTGTGGACCGCACATTTTTCTATAGTGTTCCTAAAAATATATAGATATTTTTCTGCTTTATAGGACATTCATTGAAAATCTACTTAAAACTACAATTCTAAACATTTCTGCAATTTACAAAAACCTTCTAGATAATTGACTAATACTTAAATGACCTAATTGGACTTTCATAATTATTGGGTTAAGTTCCATTGAGCTAGTGATGATCATTTAACCAACCTTAGAATCAAACCAACCCAATGAAATTTATAACATCATAACCTAATCCAATTTATGTAAATTTATAACCCAACTTAATTTTTATGGCATGAGTTGAGTAGTCCGAGTTGCTCAGATTTTTGATTTTTTTATATACTCCTAATTTGCTTACCTTTGTAAGGGAGGTTAATCGAAGGAGTAATTCAACAGTATCAACGTATCTTCGTTATTAAAAGAACATGAGTTTGATTTATCATTCTCTCATTTTTGTAGTTGAACTCAGAAATGAATTTTGTAAATGGCGAAGTAAAAAAAAAAAAAAAAAAAAAACCATTGGAAAAGACAGCAAGGCCCAATATACTGGAAACTTAAATTGGTTTGGGCCCTTAATATCCCCTCTGTTGGGCCCATAATTCGAATGGTTTTGAAGCCCTCGACAACAGAAGCCTGACCCGATTTAAATTTTTAGTACTGAACGTTGTCAAATTAGTTCAAGTTTTAGGTGATCTTATTAGGGTGGATATTCGTATTTTCCCTCACTTTTTTATTTTATTTTTTAAATGCAAGAAATATAAATTTTAGATAAAAATAATAAAACAAACAGTACAAATTTTTACTACAACTTCAATTTTCTTTTTTGTAAGAACGCTGACTTTTATTTTATTTTTTTGAAGTTATTTCGAACCACAGATCGAACTTATGCCAGTGTATCTTTAATGTCAGCTAAACTATGCTCACGAACTTTAACTTTTATTCATACAATTGAGCTTCAGACTTAAATATTTGTCACATAAATGCTTACTTCATGATCAGTTATTCTAACTCACCTGAACTTTAATCATCGTGTCAACTTAATATATGTCAGCATTTCACGTATGCAAACATAAATAGTAGCTCAACAACGTTAAGATAGATCTAATAACCAAACAGTCATGCTTTCGAATTCTACGAGTAAACTTACAAAAAAAAAAAAAAAGAAAAAAAAAGGTAGTAAGTATACTCCAAATAAAACAACATAACTCAAAATACTTATTGAAATAAAACAACATAACTCAAAATACTTATTGGATATACAAAGCTACAATTGAGAATAAAGAAAAGTGCCAGATAAAAAACATACAATTACATTAAGTTGTGTTACTTTATCCACAGATAATTATATAAAAGATCAATATATAAAATATAAAAATATAATTAACATATTTTCTAAATTTTATACTGAATATTATTCAATAACATAATTAATTTAAGAGAAACTATATCAAGAAAACAATTAATTACATAGTCATTTTTAAAGTTTTAGCAAATCTAATCTGCGTCGAAGCGAACATAGTTCGAGTTTGTTGTCATCGCGCCCACTTCTAATCATTAAGGAACCAAGACAACTCCTTCTTGAGCACTACAATCATTGATGTCCACCTCCATTTTCGTCGTCTTCATCCAAATTGATTTGAACACTATTACTCATCATTTTCATTGTTCAAAGGTGGTCGAAGGAGTAGAAACGCCGATTATCGTGACCCTTACTGCCATATGAAATGATGACTAAGGCAATCAAAGTCGATGAAAAAAAACGTGTGATTCTCATTGTAATTTATGCCTATTGCAATTGTTGACAGTATTGAGAATCTTATTTCCCACATTAGAAAAATAGAGAGCTTTCTAAGTATTTATAAGATAAGATGGACTACTGTTAGATGGATGCCCACACTTTATAATATGGTATCAACCCCTCGATTGCCACTGACATTTGCAATAGAAAAGATTTGCAAGGATGGTGTTGATAGTGAGGAACTTCATACCATACAAACAAGCACGAAATTGACTTGAGTTAGGACGAGCTAACGATGTTTCTAATTCGAATATATATTTATTATTTATTTTCAATTTTTATAAAAATCAATATGATAACTTTAAATAACAATTAAACTTTCATTCAAAAGTATTTTAAAGATTTTAAACATTAATAAAATATCCAAAAACAACAACTTAATAAAATATATAATCATATAATAAATTCATATTATTTTAGGTCAACCAATAACTAGCTAATTAAACTTTTGAAAAAATGATTTATTAAAATGCAATTCAATTTAAATAGTTTAACCCAAGGTGTAAAATTGAATAATTGTAGTATTGAGTAAACAAATATAAAAATTGCATGAATTTAATGGGTAAACTGGTTGGTTGTCATTGCCGGCGGTCCCTACCGCTGACGTGTGGGATCAATAACGTCCATTAATTATTTTTTTTATTTTTTTTGAGTACTCGTCCATTAAAATTTAACTCAGCTGTTTGATGGCAACTGATAAAGGAGATCATACAATCAATAATTGACAATCTTCTCCCTTCATAATTCATTCCATATAAAATAAAATATGACAAATATGCACACAATAAATATTATATTATATTAAATATAATATGCCCTGCAAAGGCGGTTAGAAATAATGATTACAGTAATAATTTGTTTGGAGGTAGATTTTTGTGAATTAGTTGCGGCCAATAACTCGTTTAAATATAAATTTATGTGGAGGAGTTAACGTAATAGCTCGTTTGGATGTATATTTTAGTTACTGACAAAAGATTATTTGAATGTGAATTTTGATAAAAGAGTTGTAATGTGTACTTTTATTTTATTTTATTTATATGAGTAATTTTATATTAAAATTTGTGTTTCATTTGTACATATCTCTCATTTTCATTAATATTTGTCACTTTTTCTGTTTAAATTATTTTGTTTTGGAAGTTTTTTTTATATCAAATTTATTTAAATAATGTTAACATTTTATAATTTGCAAATGTATTTAATTGTGTATAATATTTATCAATGGAATAATTATCATCAATTTATCATGTTGTTCAGCTATATTATTATTAGTTAAAACATCACATTTTTAACTTCTCTTTCAAAATTGACATTCAAAGGCGGTGTTAAAATCTAATCAAAATCATATGATACAACTTTGGTTGAAATATAATTTTGATCCATAAATTTTGAGTTTTGTTCTATTTTGAAAACTAAACTTTCGAATGTCAAATTTTAGTCTCCATACTTTCAAATTTGTTTCATTTGTGTGCTTGAACTTTCAAATATTCTATTTTAGTCCGCAAACTAAAAAAAATAAATAAAAAACAAAACTAGCTCTTATATAATTTTTTTAATTTTTTTTTCTTAACCACATTAACTATCTTTCTCTATAAATTTTATAAATTTTTTTTAATTTTCTTTATTTTCATTTTTGTGAACTCCTGAGAGGAAGAAAACTGATCTCTCGAAACGAAATATTCAAAAAAAAAATTTTAATGATATAAAAAATGTGGAACTTGAAGTTGCTAAGTAGTGTATTTTTTAAGGTTAAATAGTCCCATAAAAAAAATAAAAATAAATAAATATATATATATATTTTGACAAAAAAGTAAATAATCAAATTAAACAATTGAAAATTGGAATTGGAAGGTGATACCTCATGAGTGTTGGATGTACCCTTTTTAGCTGCAATTGGGTATTGTAATTGGGTGTCTTTATTAATAAAGTTGAGATGTTGAAGTATTTATTATTAATTTCAAGCAAATGGAGAAAACGTTCCTTAATATGTTACGTATTTATTATTAATTATCAAATGATTGATTAATATAATATATGAGGGGACGGAGGTGGCACGTTTGATGATTTTGCATCCACATGAAGAAATTGGCCGTTGTAGCAATTATGAACTACTCCAACCTCTTCTGTTCTTTTCTTTTTTTTGTCTATTTTTTTTTTAATTCACTTTTTATTTTTGGAAGCCAAACTTCCTTCGTATTTTTTTGATGGATCATGTTCTAACTTTGTTTGTTCCATTATTATATATCATTATAGACATGTGCGTTAATATATATATTTTATTTTTTTTGTATCAATAAAACATCGGGTAAAACCTTAAAAATAAAGAAATTTCAAGGTTGAACGTTGACAAAGTTCGAGTGACGTTTTGACTTGAAACACGACAACGTTGTAAAGTGTGCGATGCGTGGTCACTAACTTATACTTAAGCAGTATGATTTTTTTTTTTTCATTTATTTTAAAGGCAATGACATCGCCTCGCTCTTCTTTTATTTTTGATTAATATCGATGACACAATTTTTGAGTGAGAGATCATTTGCATGTTCTGGGAGCTCAAAACTCGGAGTGTTGGATTATGCGTACATTATTTCTACTTTGACATGAAGGTAAGTAATTATGTTTCTATGTCGTGTACATTCTTAATTATTGTATGAATGTTCAAGAAACTAGTGTAAGTTGTTAGTGATGATTTACTGGTGATGTATAGGTTGTTAATGGTGCTTTGTCGTCTCTTGGAGAGACGTATGAGTAGTTAAAAATGTTCCACTTTTGTAAGAGTGAAGTTTGTTTGCCAGTGATTCACTCCTTTTAGAGTGCAGAGTGAGTTACTAGCAGTATTTCACTCATTTGAGAGTGCAATGTGAGTTGCTAGTAGATTTTCACTCTTTTCAGAGAGTTTGGTGAGTTGCTAGTAGTATTTCACTCCTTTGAGAGTGCATGATGAGTTGTTAGCGGAGTTTCACTTCTTTGAAAGTGCAGAGTTGGTTACTAGTAGTGTTTCACTTCTTTAAAAGTGCAATGTGATTTGCTAGTAGTGTTTCACTTCTTTAAGAGTGTAAGGTGGGTTGCAAATGGTGTTTCACTATTTTTTAGTGTAAGGTAATTTGCTACTGACGTTCCACACATTTGAGAGTACATGGTGAGTTACTAAAAGAGTTTCACTCCTTTGAGAGTGCAAAGTGAGTAACTTGTGAAGATTTACACATTTGAGAGTGTAGGGTGGATTGTCAACATTGTTTCACTCTTTTGAGTGTGTATAGAAAATTGCTACATGTGCTTCGCTCATCTAAGAGTTCAGGAAGAGTTGTCAGTGTTGTTTCACTTCTTTGAGAGTGTAGGGTTAGTTGCTAGCAGTGCTTCACTCATTTGAGAGTGTGGGGGTGAGTTGTTAGTTATGCTTTGCCCATTTAAGCGTGTAGCCATATTTGTGAGTTGGATATACTATAGTGCACCTAAGTGATAAACGATTGTTCGAGGTATTAGTTAAGCATGTTTTAATGGTGTATTATCGGTCAAGACGTGAATATGTACAAGTATGTGATTCTTCTTATTAAATGATGAATATAAGTTGTGTGAGCCGATGGATGATAGATGATAATGACCCCTATTTAGTGGAATTATGGTGGCATGACTCTGTTATGCATATAACATTTATGCCGTATGTAAGCTTCATATTTGTCAGTGATAGTTGAAAGAGTGTGAAGTCGAGCTTGATTCTCGAGGTTGAGATTGATTGTTGAACATCTAAGAGGTGTCCTAGTCCAACCAGTATGACGTCTAGTGTGAGATTGATCGTTCAAATATTTAAAAGATGTGTTGGAACGTTTATCCATGAGTGAATACCTCTAGGTATAGGTTATGTCAACCATGAATGCAAGGTGATAATCAATGTTGAGAGAATGGTCAAGTGTGGGTGATGTTATGCTGGTTACTTTAAATGGTAAGAGTTTATGATGGAATTTCTTAGAATGGTGTGTCGTCAATGAGACCACCATTCTCTACTTTGGTTTGGGTACTCATCTAGTTGAAAGTTGTGCTGCTAGCTAATTATCATTTCATGCATGAGTAATGTACTTCTGAGCCGCATGTGTATATGTGTTTCACACTCTAATTAGGGAGTTTAGTCAGTAGAGAGTTACACTTTAAATTTGAGTAAATATGTGCATGTCAGATAGGGTGGTGCACGATATAGCAAATGACAACCATGAAATCTCGAACAAAATGAACATGGTGGATGCGTGTTCAAGAGTTACTAGTGTGATCATTTAGCTTCTGTTGACGAATTGTACTTTACCACATAGAAAATATACTTGCTTGTATATATATACTTACTCTATCTTATGATATTAGCTTTGACAGGTTTCAATATGACTGTACTTATGAGACTTGTTCGAGATTAGTGGGCTATATGATGTGGTAGCTAGATTAGAGACTTATATTTATAATTAAGTTGTTATCATGCTGTACATCCTGAAATGAAATAATTTAAATTGTTAAAAGATGTTTGACATTAACTTGAAAAACAAGTTATTTTTAATAAAAAAAAAAGCAAGTTTCAACCAACAAAAATTATTTGAACATGGAATAGTCATAAAAATAAATAATACCTATAAAATAATTGTTAGGAATCAATATCAAGATATTCTATAAGTTTGGTTATATTTAGTATTTTAATATTATTTGTAGAATATTAGTTATATATTATCTAGAATTTGATCTTCAGATTAGTTAAGAGATCTTTTAAGATTTGATATTTCATGTATATTATATTTGATCAAAGCTAAAAGAAAATTAAAAGGTTAAAGCATTTCTTAAAATGACATCTTAAATTTATCATGGTATCATAAAGTCACTCTAAATTAGATATGGTTATTCGAGGATTCAACTAAATCCATGTGTGATTTATGTGGGGGCAATAAGTTCAACATCTTATTTGAGGTATTTTAAAATGAAATCCATGTGGTTGTCGTGTGGTGCAATAACATATCCTATTAGTAGTATGTTCTGTTAGATAGCGTGATCTGCAACAATTCAAAGATTCGTGAAATCTGCGTGATTCATGTGGTGCAATAAAATCAACATCTTACTTGAGGTATATTCAGATTAACTGTGAGATCGACATCAAATATAACATGCGTGTGCGCGGTGGACAATGACTTTGTATTCAAGTTGATCATGTATTTACATGCTCTAACTTTAGAGGAATTAGCCTTAGGAACAAATATCTAGATAACTAGATTTGTTAGATTTAGTATTTGATTATTAACAGATATTTACAATATTGATTAGATAATATCTAGATTTGATATTAGGATAAGTTCGGAGTTTTATCAAGATTTAATATTTTATGTATTATTATCGAAAGTTAATGAAAAATAAGGTTTAGACTTTTGTCAAAACAACTTCTCAAATTTATCAATAAAACTACTCACTAACATAAATACTCATGCGCAAGTAGCTATTATAAATATATCAATTATTGTTGATTGATATAATTAAATTTACTCACATTTATTCATATAAGTTTTTGGATTGATCGATAATTTAACGTATTTAATATTTCTTCACTAAACCTTCCTTCCTTCTTATTTTGTTGTAGGATTCAATGCCCTTGACATATACGTGTACATTATTGGGTCCTCTTTTATCTCTAAAAATAGTGTGATGAAAGAATTCATGTGATTGAAATAATGTCCAAACCAATTAAAAAAAAGCCTCAAATTGGACGAAAGATTTATAAAAGGTAACTCTAGTAGTCCCACCAAGAAAAATGCCCTTGCCTAATTATTAGAGACATCAATAATAATAGGGAATATATATATATATATATATATTATTTATTTATTTATTTATTAATGTCTCTATCTTTTTTATATAGTTCTAACATGCATGTAATTAAATGTGAACCTCTACGTTTTCTTTTTTTCTTTAAAAATAAATATAATTAATAAATTTCGAATTAAAGTTTACCCACATTTAAACTATTTTTAATCACCATATTGTTCTAATATTTGAAGATAAAAAAAATAATTAATTGCTGCCATAAATATGAACCTGTAACTTCTTAACACCACAAGGTCAACATATAACAGATACTTTTCACTAATTTTTTTTGTCAAGTTATATTTTCATCAGGTTTAGCAAATTAACATAAATAGTTACTATTTTATCTTATGATCGTGATTAAATCAAAGAAATCAAACTTTTAACAAGTTTTGACTCATTTGGTTAAGAAATTACGAATTTTAGAGGGTAATTGATGGTTACAACATTGAATATAGGAAAACTCGAATCACTGATCCAGCGGATGCTAGTGCATCTCTAATATCAGCTGAACTATGCTTACTTTGACAATTCTTGAACACAACTCACACAACTCATTTGAGGAAAATACTAACACTGTTTATTTATTGAATTTGCTTAAGAAGAGATTACAAGACCAAATGTTTACGACACAGACTACTGATCTAGAACCGTTTGAGGACACATTTATGACATTACTACACTTATTTTTTCTTGAATGCAAAACATGGGAGGGTAAAGAGAGGTATATAGTATGAGCTAGATAATGTGAACCACACATTTATCTAGAGTGTTTCTAAAAATATCTATGTTTATAACTTTCTAGAACTTTCTTTGAATATCTACAAAACTCTAAAATTCTAAGCACTCCCGTA
>JBBMEG010061997.1:0-14546 GCA_037832605.1 Cyclanthera cordifolia
AACATATATATAAGATAAGGTGGGCTACTCCTCTCATTGCCAATTGGTTTTGAGATGGATGCCCACACTTTCTAACAAGAACTATAAAGTACGAAGATTTACATTTGTTGGTTCGACTTCAATCTGTATTTGCCTTCAGATTTTTGTTTCTCTTCGAGGATAAGGATTCATCACTGGCTTTGTTTTCCACCCATGAAATAACTTCAAAAGTCATGTTGTAATAATTTCTCAAATCCTTAATACCCTTCTTTTGTACTGTTAAGTTGCTCCTTATGGAAATCGAATGTTGTAATAATTTCTCAAATCCTTAAGACCCATGAAGAACTTCTCCCTCCTCAATCTCATTCTCAACTTCATCCATATGATCAGAGAAGTAAAACTCAACCTCGTCACTCTTAACTTTGCACTCTTTCTTGACTTTTTGATCTGCTTTCTCTAATGCTTCAGCTAAATATTCCAACCATTCCTCTCACGTTCTTGCCAAATTATCATGTATAGCAGTATAGGTTGAAAAGCCAAATCCCTTGCTTCTTCCCTTTCTTTCTTTGTCACTTCCCAATATTTCATACATGCCTCTACTACCTTCTTTATCACTGAATCGATAAAAATTTTGTCGCTTAATTTATCGATCACCTCATCAAGACACGAGTCATGATCCATGGATCGAAATACTCTGGTACCAAAATGATAAGAGTCAATTATATTAATTTTGGAAACGTTACAAGGAAGACTTCGAGCTCTCTCAAACTCCCAACCATTAGGGCCTAATCCCTTTAGTTCTTACTAATTGCCTAACTATTACAATATGAGGTTAGTCCTTGTATAGGCTTCAATTCTAACTAACCTGACCAATCCTAAACTGTAGTAAACAAGGTTTTTACATTTAATACAATTGGCTCTTATCATTATTATTCACTAATAGAATCGTTTTATTCAATGAATTTTTTTCCTTCAATGTTTTTAAAGTGTATGTACTATGTAGTAAAAGTAGTAATAGTTCAACATGTTCAAGTTTTGTACCTTTTATTTTTTTTATAAAAAATAGAGAAAATTAATCTATTCTTCTAACTATTATATGATGCAGAGAGACTTTAAGCCTCAATATGTTTTCTTAGAGGCGAAACCGTGCAAGCTTCAATAAATTTTTTAAAACATTGAATCCGATCTTTGTTTTTCTCAAGGTTACTTTGCTGGTCATTAGGCTAACTTGTCCTGTCTTTATAGTGAAGTCAGGAATCTGAGTTTCTTTGTAAATGCAACTTCATTTTTTCGTTTTAAAATTGAATTAAATACCTGTTTGGAAGTTATAGTTTAGCACTTGAGCCTTGGCCTTTCCTTTTCTCCATCCCTTTTTTATTTTTTTTTCCGAAATTTGTAGAAATGAGTTTCAAGTGGTAATCTTTTGTCTCTTTTCTTTAGAAAACTAGACAAATTACTTGTGGTTGGGTTTTGGGACAACTTAACTTGTGTGGTTGGAATAGAGAGAAGACAATGAGATGGGTTTCTTGGAATCTTCAGAGAGCAACAGAGGAGCTCTTTTGTCCAAAATAAATGATCCAACTTATGTGATTTTTTAATAACTATTTGAAGACGCTGACGGCAGTTAGAGCTACTCGATTGTTTCTTTTGATCAAATTTTTGTTCCCATAATGTGGATATTTAAGTTTTTTTGTGTAAGGGACTATATTTCTGGGTGTTTGTTTGAGCATTAAGTAGAAAATGTGCTGATAATGTACTTTTTTTCTTTTTTTTTTTCAAGAAGTAACTATCTTCTTCTTCATCATTTTTCTTTTGATATATTTATTCTTTGGAATCGATTTATCTTAGTTCATGATTGCATTGGGCAAAAAAAAAAAGCATATATATAAATATATATTAGAGCATTTATGATGTTGGATGTTAAAAATTTTAATTTGTTCACCAACAAAATTTATACGTTGTGATGGTGTGTGTTTTATTTACCCATTGCCAGGCTGAGGAAAAAAAAGCTGCCATCAGAAAGGTACCAGAACAGGTTATCTTGGGAGAAGTTCGTCGTATGGTTGAGGAGATGCAAACTCTAAATAAGAAGTTAGAGGAAACAGTAAGTTTTTTCTGTCTGATTCCATAAATACTTCTTTTTTTAATGAAAAATCATCTTCGCTTTCTGGCACCCTAATATTCATTTTTCTTAATGGTGGATCTCATATTAGAGATATTTCTTCTCTGATTTTCACCACCCCGCCCTACCCCCCAGGAAAAATGTGTGTTTTTTACATAGAGCGGCCTAATTATCTGCATATATAATGCATAATCATCATTAAAAATCTTCCATATTCATAATCTGTCAACTTCTGCCTTGTAAGATTAAATTAAGACCAAACTCTTTTTTAAGGTTGAATTATAAATTTAGTCCCTATGATTTCATGAAAATCTAGACTTGAGTCCCTATGATTTGGAGAAATATAGAATTTAGTTCTTATAGTTTGGAAAAATATGGAATTTAGTCTCTATGGTTTGAAGGAATAGAATTTAGTCCCAATGGTTTGATAAAATCTAAAAAATAGTCCATGTTATTCGTAAATCGTAGGCGAACTAAGTATGTAAAATGTGATATATGAATTATGTTTTTTTTTTTCCAATTAATTACTTATCTCACACTCTTATCATTAAACTCAAAAATAACTAACTTCTACGTATTTTATTCACCAACATTTACGAACGACAGACTATTTTTTAGATTTTATCAAACCTTAGAGACTAAATTCTAATTTTTAAAACGATAGGAACTAAATTGTAGATTTTTTCAAACCATAAGGACTTAAGTCTAGATTTTGAAACCATAGGAACTAAATTCTAGCCTTCATCAAAACATATGGACTTAATTTATAATTTTTTCCTTTTTTTTTTAATTTTATTCAAAGCTATGTGCATATATGGCTTTACATTTAACTTTATGTTTCACCTTGGGTATTGTTCAGTCAAGATTGGTCATCGTCACTTGTCTGCAGTTTCTCTTTTGCTATAGAATGGTTCAAACACTTTCCATCTTGCAAAACAGAAAGGAACTTCTTCAACTCCTATAAAAAGAACCATCACGAGTTGTCCTAGTGGTCAAAGAGTGTCTTGGGGATCCAAGACGATATGAGTTCAGTACATGGTGACCCCACCTATATAGAAAATAATTTCTCTAGGCTAAATGTGGTAGGGTTAGACGGTATGTTCCGTTAGAATAGTCAAGCAATGTGTAAGTTAGACTAGACACTCACGGTTATAAAAAAAAAAAACTTTAAAAAGGGCTTATAAAAGGCTTTTTAAGTGCATTTTTTTTTGTTTTTAAGCGCTTAAAAAGTCATTTCAAACCAACCCGTATACATAGAAATGCAGATTAGGAGATCTTTCTTTGGTTTCTATAAGATACGGGGATTAACGTATTTAACTGAATTAGACAACACTCCTTAAGTTATTTATGGGTTTGATTAGTAAATAACGTTATGCATTAGCGAATTATGAGCAAAAAGTTAGTAGCATATCCAGTAGTCATGAGCATGAAAACTAGAAGACTTGTTAATGAGCAGCCCTTATAAATAAAGGACTATGTGCATGGGAGATGTAAACATCCGTAAATGCTCGGTTCCTCGAGAGGCGCTATCATCCTTCTTATTATTTTTCTGTAGCAGCAATATACAATACAACAGTTCTTATGACAAAACTTCTAATAACAAAAGTAACAATATCCAATTTTCCTATTAAGCTAAGAAAACGAAAATATATGCAGGAATCTGCCATTGAAGAGTACTTCAATCCAATTGACAAAGAAGCAGAGGCATTAATAAAAATGCAACTTGAAGGAGAAGAGAGAAAAATGAAGGACATGGTTAAAGTCATGCAGCAACAGGCTTTGTTTGAAAAAGCTGAGGCAGGTAAAGTTGCCAGTACCCTTCAAACTGACAAAAATCAACACAATGAAACTCTTGCATCTGACACAACCCCTCAAAAACTGAGTTGAGGTGATTTTATGAGAAGTTAGTGATGATTTGATTTGATTAATAATATCTGTTATTGTGCAATTTTGGTGCCACCAATGTCATAAATAACACTACACTACATAGTTGTTGTGATTATAAGGCCCCTTGGTTTTTAATTACAGAGGCATTATTGATTATATCTAGTTTGTTGTATGAGAATTTCTTTGACCCAATTTTGATGTATGGATTTGAAACTGTCATCTTCAAGGGTCGTTTTTTCTTAGTATGGAACTATTGTTTCATAAGAGATACTTGTTTTCGATGTTGAAATCTACCGTTTTGAGTTAATCTAGTGATCAAGAAAGCCTTGAGTAAAAGGTTATAGGTACCATCTATGGTAAGTGCGTACCTATGAGTTAATTTTTTACCTGGATTTTATAAGGTTTAAGCAATCATGGTGCTAGGTGTTAACCTTGGTTAGATCTCATACCTCCCTTTGTGCGTTTTGTGTAAAGAAGCTTTTTGTAATTATTGTGCGTCTTGTGTAAAGAAGCTTTTTGTAATTATTGCCTTGGGAGTGTTTGGTTGAGAAGTTGCGAAGGAATTAGTAAAGGAATTATTATAACTCTTGTATGTGTGTTGTTTGTAGAGGAATTAAAAAATTATAATAATAACTTGTTTGGATGTAATTGTTTTTAGAGAAATTGTAGGAGAAATTTGTTAATTATGAATGATAGGATATTTATGAGAAGTTAATTTAACTCTCATTTTTGTGGACTTAAAATAATTCCTAGGAGTTAAAATAAACCTGGCAAACAAACATCTTCTTGAGGTCTTATTTTGTTGATTGGGGTCTCAATTTTCGGTTAGTTCGGTTTTCGGTGTTTGCTTTTTTGTATTCAATGAGGTTGTCTTTCCTCTAAAAAAAACCTTAGAAAATTTCTTATAATGTTCTAATTTCTAAACCCTCGCCTCATTTTCACCCTCAGAAATAGACTTTACGAGGGAATGACATTTTTAATGGGGGCGAGTTCTCTAGGAGTGGACTTGTTGGTTGAGGTTTGAGGTTTGAAGTTTTTAAAAGTGTGTTTCTTTGGAAATCTCGGAATTAAGACATAAAGTTGACCTTAATTATGAAATTTCTAATTGTCTTTCGAGCGTGTGACATGTGCAACTGTCCTTGGATATAGAGAAGCAAAATTTCGATTATTGATTTTTTATATATATATATGCAAAATTTCGAGCGTGTGACATGTGCAAAATTTCGTCAACGTTGGAGATGGATTGAGAAGAAATGTTGGAATAAACTCTTTTTATCTTTGAATTTTTTTCATCTTTATCCTATAAAATATTTTGACCAAGAGACCAAGAGGGAGAAAAGAGATTTCCCAAAGAAGACTTCAAACCCATTCTTTAAAGTTTCTAGTTGAAGATCACATATTGAATTGCGGAAAGTAGACCAACTAAATACTTAAATTCAAACATGAATATATGAATATATGAATAGTCAAGGTTTTCTAAAAAGAAAAAAGAAAGGTTACCCCAATTTCAAATGGATGAGGTTAACCAAAAGGCATATTTATTTAGATTTAAATTTCATAAACTATACTTTTCATGACTCTTTACACTATGAATTACATTTGTTTTGTTTCTCTTTGGAAAAGTTTGATGTTTAGGTTAAAACTACATCAAATTCTATAAGAAAATACATTCTGGAAATGATCAGTGTCTCATTGATTTTATTGTTTTGGGATAATCTAGATCAACACTATGTTACGGGTTTGATCTTAGAAATCGATGTTTGACTCTAATTATTTAAACTAATTGAAGCGATGACATTTTAAATATTTTCTGCTCTACCTAAATTATTTTTAGAATTTTAATATACATAGAACATATTTATTTATTTATTTATTTCTATACCTGAGAAATCCTCAAATAATAATGTCGATAAATAAAAAAAATAATATTTATGAAATGAAAGGATAAACTTGCATATTTTATGTATTTATATAGAGATAAAGTTTTCACCAAAAGTCAAAGAAATTGAAGTTATTTAATTTTGAAAAAGAGAAGGCCCTTGTACACAATTTTCGCATTCTTTTCGGGTGACTTTCTTGACCCTTTTTTTTTGTTTTGACGGGTCTTTCTTGACCTTCTTTATTTCCTTTATCAATATTTTTCAAGATAAGGATCTATTTTATTTTTTTTTTTTTTTAATTTCTCTCTAAAAAGTATTTGTTAATTTCAAAATATATTTTTTAATAAAAAGTAAGATATTTAATATTAAAATATTTGTTAGGTCAGGATGAGAACAAAATGCTATGTATTTTATTAATTTTTTTTAGAACCAACATGTATGAAATTTAATAGGGAATTAAGCCTGTGTAGCTTGTTTTGAGTTGTCTATTATAATTATAGCACAATTTTTTTAATAATTTATTTATAGTACAACTTAGTTTCATTTTTAAAAAAAATTTAATTTACTCCTCTCCAACCACATCCTTCCCCTTTTGTTTTCTCATCCCTCATGTATGTTATTACTTCTTTTGATTTCAATTTCACCAAACTTGTTTAACTAAAGAAAAAGTGAATAAGTGAACTAATTTTGGGTCAATTGGACCGGAATACGACGGTAGTGGGCAACGACGACAATTTGTTCTCCATTTTTTCCGACGAAAAAACCATGACACTAATCTCTTTAGGAGTTAGAGATTTCCGTTCGCAAAATTGATATTGGATATGTGCTCACAGAGAGACAATTTTTTCAATAAGATAAGACGCTCATCATTTTTCATCGTCGGCCGCCACGCGTTGCCACATGCACTACTAAGCTCTGGGCACTGATTCTGATTGAAATCTATCACCGAATTGATTGAAAGTTATCAACTTAACTAGTGATTGAAGCTTTCAACTGAACTATTACTTGAAGGCTATCAGAGAACTCTTTGAAGACCATCTACGCAATGATAGAAATGAGAGTGATAGACTAAAGAAAAATATTTGATAGAAATGAGAATGATAGATGCAGGGGCATTTTAGTATTTTTACCTAGATGATACCACTTTTGTGCTATAGATATAATTACTTAAAAAAATGTGCTATTAATACTATTTATTTGGTTTTTTTACTACACATGAAAATCTCCAATTTAATATTTGAACCTATAGCATATTGTATTGAAAAATTGTTTGGGATGAACTATTATAAAATATAATATAAATATAGATAAAATTTAAAATATTTGTATTTATAATCATTAATACGTATCAATACTGTATTATAAATATTTATTAATACAATAACTACCTTTGTTTTTTTTTAGAGTAACCATATTTATAATTATTTTATAAATTTGAATTCTTTGGTAAGTTTATCTAATGTAATTAGATATTGATTTTATCACCAATTATATAATTTTAGATTGGCGAAAATGAGAAAAACTGTTCAGATATTTGTATAATAAATTTTATGAACAAGTTTACTGACCGTTGTAGTGAGATTTCATCATGTGCTCTAAAAAAATGAGATAGATAGCTTGCATTTTGGCTTAGGCATATGGATGAAATTTAAGGACCATAAAAATCATTCATTTTAATCGAAATGTTATCAAAAATACTATTTTAGTACAATGAAATAAGTTTTAATGCACATGTACAAAATATTATGAATAAGTTTTAAGATACAATTCAATAAGATTTTGTAATGTATTTAAAAGAAAAAAAAAAGTAAAGATATAATGTTACCGTGATAATAACACATTAGTTTCATATCGTTTAATAGTAATTCAGTTTAACATCCCGATATACGCAACAGAAGTAACGTTTGAAAAAGGGAGGGAAAAGGCAAAAATTAATTAAGGGGAGTGATGAAATTCATTAATGGGTTGAGAAAATTGATGGTAATGGAGTGGGAGGTTATGGATAATATGAATAAATTAGGAAAAGAAGTTACTTTAGTGGACCCCATGAAGTTGAATAACAGCATGAATTTAGAGACAATTGTGGATGTTGATCGAGCAAATTATTGTGGGATCCATATAAGTCTTTGGCCTTTATTACTAAGTCGAGGAACTTCACTTTCTTTTGTGTCAAATTAATAATCGAACCAATTTTTTTTGATTTTTTTAATTATTGGGTATAAATTAATGTTGGATAAAGAACAAAATCATGGGTTAAGTTTTCATTTGATTCGGTTCGGTTTTGTTAGATTTTTTATTTTAAATTGGTTCTTCCATCAAATTTAAATACCAACATATATTTTCTTTTTTTATATATATTCTATTCGATTCGATTTTTTATTGGTTCTTTCATCAAGAACCGAAACCATTTGATATATTTGAGTTTTCTAAAATATCAAACCGAATGATCTAATATTGTTCTTAAAAATTGAACCAATCTATTGTGTCAATTTGGTTCTGCTCGATTTTGTGGATTTTTGATTTTTTTCTTTCACCTTTATTAGAAAGTGTAGTAGCTCACATATCCATCTCAAAACCAATTGACAATGAATGGAGTAGCCCACATATCATATAAATGTGTTGAAGAATCCTCACATTTTCAATGTATGACAAATGACCACAAGATGAGTATGATCTCCAACTGCCTTTGTTGAAGACCATGAACGAATTAATGAAAAGTAAAGCTTAGTTAGCAATTTTTGTTTACATTTTTTGGAGTTTGATCACGACAAGAGTACTGACATTCTGAGGTAGAAAACTATCAAATCTTTGAGGATTAAACCAACATCCATACTACTCATTGACGACCATGAATCCTCCAAAGTAACAATAATTAAAAGAAGCTTCAGATCCATACGGGGGCGGAGTGTCACGGTCACACTCTTCGACTTGTGCGGCGCCATGATCGCACGCTCGTCATGACCAACCTTAGAGGGGAACTCAAGCCCCAAACTCGGATCACCCATACTTTTGTGACACGTCGGGTCGTTAAGCAAGGTTCTCCAGGCCTCGACTAAGCTTTCATCGAGTACGCATCGGAAATATCTTGGTTTATACATAATCGCACACGCATCCATTCGGCCCACGGGATTCCAACATGAGGTGGCAGGTCGCCATTCAGATATTGTGACAAGCCTCTATCCCGAAGGCAAAGGCGCAATGTCTGCACACCCGTGTCGTCCGACACTGTCCCCAGATTTCTATTCCCGAAGAAGACGCCCAAGACACTCGTCTTGCAAGCGCTCGCCCACATCATGACACACTCATGTGTCACAGGGTAGCTCACTTAGGCCACAAGGCCCAGGGGTGGTGGAGAGCTGACAACATGCCTCCCCTATAGTACATTATGGGCCATTTTCAGTCTCCCTCAAATGCATGTCTTTTTTGCGAGGAATCATACGCCAGCGTGGAACGTCCGTCGGATGTCCTATTGACATCAAACTTTTCGAGCTTACATCTTAGCTTCATACGGACATAACTCAGAGCCTTTCGTCAAAGCTCAATCTTGAGCCTTGAAATTGTCGGGATGGCTCGAGGCCCCATTGTGCCTCCACTAAGCTTTGACACTGACATCTTTACACCATCGTGGCTTACTTTCTGATGCATCCAGCTGACACTAATCAACACTCTACTTGGTGTGATGGATGATGTACCGTCCTCCTCGGTTACATCATGGTTTGTCAGGACGTGGGTTGTTAGAGCATATTGCATGACTCTGACATCCTCCTCCACTTAATCCAGTCATCGCCTTTGATGACTTTAACACGAGGTATAACCCCGCAGGTTACTATATTCACCCCTAGTAGCACTCGGCATCACCCTGTCTGACAATTCGAACTTCAACTGGTTGTTGGCGGACTTACTAGCAATTCGTGCTTTAGTAGAATGTGTTGAACGACACAATACTTATGGGTTATCCCATAATGGACCTTTTCTCGCCTCTTTATGGACTTGGCCCGGGCCTCACCAGATAAGTATCGTCACTTTGCGTGAATTAGTATTACGCCTCGGACTACCCCATCGACAGCTCTTTTTGGCCTCCGCAAATAGTTGGCGAGGACTCGCAATACCGGGCTCCAGCCACTTGCCTAACCCTCGGGGAGCGCATCCCACTTCACATCTCTGAGCTTCTCTTCGAAATCTAGCGCGTCTAGGCAACAGAACTCTCACAGCCGATTAACTTTTTGGCATTACTCCTCGGCCAACTTCACCAGTCGCACACCTTGGCGACGTAACAAAGACACTTCTGGTCTTTCACCAGCTCACTCGAGCTTTTCGCTTGATCCAGCATGATGAATCCTTCATGAGCAGACACTGGTTGTTGACAACTTGTCAGAGACCATCCATTTGGCATATGGAATGATCCAAGGGACACTTGTCCTCACAATTCACTTGGCTTCAGCCATATTGTCCACCCACATGGACTTTCACTATGCACAACTTGGCACTTGACTGGCACATGTCGTACTGACTTCCGGCTCTGCTTGCAACCATTAGCATTATCCCTCTGATGATAATGGATCTTTCAAACTGTCTATCCCACCAAGCCTTTGGCAAACAGACTTGATCACTGATAGATGGGTACGACTCCCTTACTACATGTTTGCTCAAGACATTCACAAGTTTCAAGAGTCGGCTTCTCCCAGCTTCACATAGACATGCAACTGTCCTGCCGCAATGACATTCTTGATACAGATGCACTGTCTTCATTTCAACTGCCGGGTCCTTCTGTCTCGACTAACAACATGCACAAACTTAGGCTCTGATACCAACTGTCACGATCCAACTTCGTTGTCGTTACAAAGCGATCGTAAGGCAACTGCTCTAACCCGACGAGCAAGTCAGCCAAATGAAAATCCAGAGCGGGTGGCACGACAGAGCCAACCTCCCCCACGGGCCTCGAGAAAATGTTTTCAAAGAGAGAGAAAGAACGTTTTGAAATACATTTTGTTTTTGAAAAGTATATGACAAGATGCAATAAAGGACGCAACAACTAGCTTGCATTCATCATATAATAGTTTGGTAGGAGGGAAGCTTCAAGAGTCAGTACCCCGCTATAATACATTTTGGACCATAATTGGTGTGACGCATTTGCATATGAAAATGACGAGGAGTCAACACTTAAAACAAAATGAAGGAAACTATCTTAACATGCAATAATAACAAAATAACATAAAAGCATCATGAAAGGGAGTCTAGAGGTTCATGCAGACTTAACTCCAGGGCCTTTCGTCAAATCTCAATCTCGAGCCTTGAAATCGTCGGGATGCTCGGGGCCTCATCGTGCCCCCACTAAGCCTTGACATTAACACCTTGACACAATCGTGGCTTACTTTCTGATGCATTCAGATGACACTAATCAACGCTCAACTTGGTGTGATGGATGATGTACAGTCCTCCTCGGTCATATCATGGTTTGTCAGGACGTGGATCGTCAGAGCATATTGCATGACTCTGACACGGAGCTCGTCTACAAAAGTAAACTCAAACAACATTGAACAAGTAGAACCCTTGTAAATTAACTCTTCGACATTCAACTCCAACTAAAAAACAATTTCGTAAAATTCTCTATCGTCATAACAACCTCCAAGAAGGAAAAAAAAAAGGGTTTACCTTGAAGATTTATTATGGGCACTTCGATACAAAGTGCTTGAAACACTTGATAGTCCCTCATCTCTTGAGCGATCCAACTAAAGTTACTCATTATGTTCAGCGTGGCCGATTCTCATCCAACACCAATAACCCATTAATTGGTGCACATCCATATATTACATGTTTTTAACCAAGTATGGAAGATTTTTCAAAAACATCTTTCTTTTCTCTCGCAGCCCGGGCAATTTTTTAGGTGGGCTATTTGGATGACGTATTTAGAAGAGTTAGTTTAAGGATTTAAATGAGGAGTTATTTTGAGTAATTAGAAATAATGATTGCAGTAATAGTTAGTTTCGATGAAGATTTTTGTGGAGTGGTTGCAGCCAATAGCGCGTTTGGATGTAGATTTTAGCAGATGAGTTATTGACAACTTGTTTGGATGTGGATTTTAATGAAGGTGTTGTAATGTGTTTTTTTTTTTAATTTTATTTATATGAGTAATTTTATATTAAAATATGTGTTTCATTTGTACATATCTCTCATTTTCATTAATATTTGTCACATTGTCTGTTGTAATTATTTTGTTTTGGAAGTTTTTTTTAAAATATCAAATTTATTTAAATAATGTTAACCTTTTATAATTTGCAAATGTATTCTATTGTGTAATATTTATTAATCAAATTATTATTATCAATTTATCATCGTGTTCGTAGGCTATACTATTATTAGTTAAAAAATCACATTTTAACTGTTGTTTCAAAATTGACATTAAAAAACGTGTTAAAATCTAATCAAAATCATATGATACAACTTTGGTTGAAATACAATTTTGATCCATAAACTTTTGAGTTTTGTTCTATTTTAAAATCTAAACTTTCAAATGTCAAATTTTAGTCTCTATACTTTTAAATTTGTTTCATTCGGGTCCATGAACTTTCAAATATTTTATATCAATCCATAAACTTAAAAAAAAAAATATATATATATATATATATCAAAACTAGTATTTTTTTAGAAAATCTATTAATTTTTCGATTCATGGATACACATTAATACCTTAAATTTTTTAAGATATGTATATACATATTGTAAAAAATCATATATCTTAAATTTTTATTTTATCTAATAAATTATAAAATTATTAATCAAATATCAACTTAAATTTAATTAATAATGCACATAAATGGATACAAAAAATTAGGAATAATTTTGAAATGAATAGTTATTTATGTGGTTGAAATGAGAAGTTATTTGAGTGATTACAAATGAGGAGTTATTTGAGTGGTTACAATAGCTGGTTTGGATGTAGGTTTTATAGGAGGGTTTGTAAATCCTTCTTTTCTAAATACTCTTAAATCCACCATCCAAACACCTCTGAGAGATGTTTGATATGCGATTTTCAACTAATAATTCAAATTAGTATTTACTAAACACTCTTAAAAAACTACATCAAAATTAGTTTTTTGATTGCAATCATTACTTTTAATACTTAAAATAAATCACCATTCTAAATAATAATTTTATAAGCTACGTCCAATTGACTATAAGCATTATTTCTAAATGCTCAAAATAAATTTTTATTCTTAATATTCTTAAAAAAGTTTTTGACTAAAATCATTACTAATCATTACTTTTAAATACTTAAAATAAATTCTCATTTTAAATACTCTTAAAAATTATATCAAAACAATTTTTTTTTTTTTACAATCATTACTTCCAAATATTCGAAATAAATTCTCATTCAAAATACTCTTAAAATCTCAATTCAAACCTCTTTAACCGATAATTATACAAAAAAATAAAAGAAAAATGAATATTAGTTTTCCATGTAAAAACTAAAGAAAATATGTATAAAACGATTTTTTTTTTTTTTAAATTAAAAAGTTCTTAAGCTTAGTGTAATTCCTAATTGGTTTTTATAATTCAAAATCACACACTTTTGATAGTACTCAATTTTAATTCTCGAGATTACAAAAGTTTTAATAACTTAATAACTTAATATTGATTAAGATTTTTTTTAGTACTCTCTAGTTTTTGTTTTGTTCTTTATGTATAATCAAATATTTTACGTATGAGATTTCAACCATTTTCAATCGTAGTCTTTGAAATAAAAAAATTATTAAATAGTAAAGTTGATTAAGATTTTTAAAAGAAATTATAGATTTTAGGGGTAGTTTCTAATTTATTTTTATATTTCAAAATCAAAGATTGTTATTTCTAATATTTCAATAGTGCTTAATTTTATACTAAAGTTGATTAAGATAATGAATAGATAAGTTTTAAATTTTAATATATTGATTTTGTGATTAATTTGATTTTAATTAGTAAGTTTTTTAAATAAGTATAAAAGTATGTCAAAAGACAAGAATATAAACCTATCACTACCTAACCATATGGATTAAAAATGTATTTTTCCAATAAAAATAACAACCAATTAGATCAATTATGAATTTAAATATCAACCTATGACATGCCCAAAAAAGATGAAAATTAATATAGTTAGCTTTTTTTTTTTTTTTTTTATGTATATTTTAATTATAACATTTTTAAAAAATTATTGCATATATAGCAAAAAATTATTTAAAATCTCTTTTATACCCTTACCACCTTCGCCCTCCTTCATCCCCAAAACCTATTGGTGTTCTCACCTTGTTCTAAAAACCACATGTTGTTGAATCCCACTTCACTGAGAAATCTCCTTCGATCTAGTCGGTCGGAGACTTTCCTCGACCGCAATAGGTCTCTATCGAGGTAGTGACGACGACAAATGTTCAAGAAGAAGATGATCAAAAATCCAAGAATTCAACAATCTTCCAATATCGATCATTTCTGACGTCTTCGATGTACTGTTCATCTATTTCTCTCAATTTGATTCAGACCAGTGTTTGAAAAAGCCCAAGGCGCACCTTAAGGCGCGGGCTTTTTTACTTAAGGCGCACAATATAAAAAACATAAAAAAATATACTTTTGATAGAAAGAAATTAAGTTTTATAAAAAAAACGATATATAAACACGCATAAGTGATTTAAGACATTTTGATACTTTAA
>JBBMEG010062018.1:0-14545 GCA_037832605.1 Cyclanthera cordifolia
GTAATTTGGAAGAGAAAATAAAACTAAGCAAAGGATTTTATTGAACAATGTAATTTTATTTTCTTTCTTCACCAATATATAACCAAAGTACAAGACTAAAAATAAATCACACTACTTTGAATGACCATAAAATAAATCGAACGATCACACGATTAAATTAAACACTATAATTAATTCAGAATTAATAAATTAATATTATTTCAACGTCCTCCTTTAATTTTGATTTGGAATGATCTTTACGCCAAGTAGGTTTCTTAATTTGATGAAAGCATCGATCTTCGTGGCTTAGCAAGGATATCTCTAATTTGATCTTCTAACCTGCAATATTCCAATTTCATCATGTTCTTCCCAACTTGATCTCGTAAAAAGTGATATCGAATATGAATATGTTTACTTCTTTCATGAAAGACCGAACTCTTTGCCAAAGTAATTTAAGAGACATTGTCAACATAAATCTTCGTTGGACCTTCAAGATTAATGAATTTGACTCATGATATTATTGAGCCAAACAGATTGACATGCACTTGATGCTGCAGTTACATACTCAGCTTCATACGTAGATAATGCAACAATTGACTATTTCATTGATGACCACGAGCAAACGATCTTTTTTAGCATAAACAATGAACACTTGTGCTCTTCATCCCATCTGAATCTCCACCCCAATTACTATCCGAGTATCCATCGATCTCCATCTCCTTGGATGAAGAGTAAAATAGACCAAAAGCTATAGTACTTTTAATGTAGCGCAATAATCCTTTTTACTGCTTGTAAATGATTATGTTGAGGTGACTCCATGTATCATCTAATCAATCTCACAACATAACGGTAAGGACCCAGGTGTACAAAGAATAAAACCAAAGAGCTTACTTGACTCCAATGCATGAAAATCAGTTATAAAACATTTTTAACGAATAAATCAATGCATTTATTGAACGATTATTCAGTGGGATCCCAAAAACACTTACAAAAACACATAAATCCATAATCATTAAAAATGTATAATTTAAAACATGCTAGGATTCTTATCTAGACTTTAATACAAAGATTTTAATAGTCAACACAATAGCCTAGTCAACATCCTAGTTCAAGTACTTGGAGGAAATTCACAATGGAAAGGGTGAGTCGCCAAACTCAGTAAGGATCCTAACTTGGGACAGTACAAGCATGTATATAATAAATGGTTTGCATAAACAAGATATCAGATGTTGCATATGATGAATGATAAAACTGGGATGGCCTCAATAAGGCTCTGCAGTTTTGAGTCTTCAATAAATAGTAATGGTGACACCAGGGCTACCTTGATGGGACATGTCATTCCCGGGCCTTCAATAGATAGAAGTTTACATTGTCATGACTACCCTCGTAGGGCTATGCCACTCCTGGGCCTTCGTTGTATAGAGATTACACTATTGGGCCTACCCGTGTAGGGTAATGCCACCCCGAACCTTCATTATAGATGTAGCGCAAGTACGTAAATTTCTCTGATACTAACATGTTTATTACTTGAGCATGTATACTGTTTTTGCTTGTTGATTTCTGAGATATGCAAGTTGGTTGTCCCTCAAAGAAAGACCACGAAAAAATGCATTAATTGAATAATTTATTTGATATGGTAGTTGTCTCTATTCATGATGTCATACCTATATATGAAATAAAAATACCAAAATCACATAGATTATTTAGAAACAAAACTCCCTAAAACTAGTCATGCATTGTACAACCTAGCCTAAAGAACTGGAAAAACACATATTACCTGTTATATGAATTAAACAGAGAATGGTTATTTGCTCTATTTTGTGATTGCATATGTACACATACTTTTGTGACCATAGCAGGTTTAATACTTGAGCATATGCTTCTTCTTTTTTTGCCCGTTTATTTTGTGCTTGTTGATCTGATCATATGTATGCACTACGTATACGGTACTTATATGTGCTATTGGGCATAATTATATGTATTGCAGAATAAGGGGGAAATCCATTAAACATCAAGGTCTTACACATCCAGTTATAGGACTCCACGGTTGTTTCATGTATGCCCATGAATGCACACTTCTTTTGCTGGTCCATACACTTATAAAAGCAAGCAAATAATCGACATTGTATACACCATTATGATCTTACAAATTCCAACCAAAATGTGCAACATTTAGAGAATGAGTTATAGGTCTTCACAGTTTGTTTTATGTGTGCCGATGGATGTATACCATTTTTAAATTCTTGGTTTATTTGCATAGACATAAAAGGTTTGTTTGCTAGTTCACACCCAAACAAAAAGCAATCGAACTGTGAAAGATATACTTGTTTGATGGATAATTTAATTTGAAACATAATACTAATAAAAAAAACCCCACTATAAGTAGTACATTAAACAATATAGCTGACAAGTGTTTAAACCCTTGCATCCATGGTGCGACTATCACGTAGGTGCTCATGAAGAATGCTTATGCAACATTGGCTTATGTCCAACTGTTGGAAGTTAGCATTGTTCCTTCTCTCATAAAACCAACGTTGCATAAAATCTCTGATGTATTCTAACAACGATATAATTGGAAGCTCGCGTGCCCCCACTAAATGTGCATTCAAACTCTTTGACACATTCGTCGTCATTAACATATGTCGATTTTTTAATGTAAAACCGCCAGTCCACCTGGACACCCCCACATCTTTTAGCTTATCTCTAACATTAGGAGCCATATCAACTAGTTGTTGAAAATATGAATCATAATCCTCACGAGTATAAGCTGTTGCACAATTGAAGTACATGTTACAAATGACTTGCACACTGTGACCCGGTTTGATATTCTACAGGAGAAGAAATATGCAAATTGCTTGCTGAGAGTGTTGTACATTGCAGAAAACTCATTCTCTATGCATGTGTATCGATCATATACTATAACCAAGTCCTGATGTTGACCAAACATCACCTTTTAGATTCCTAAAGAACCACCCCCACGATGCGTTATTTTCATAATCAACAATAGCAAAAGTCATAGGATATATACATGAATTCCCGCTAGTGATTAGTGTGCCAAAAAACTTAATTTTTAATGATGCGCCATCAACACTTATGGCAGTGAGGCAATGATTTCACCCATGTATAGATGCTTTGAAACTCATGAAAAAAATACTTGAACCGATCATTGTCATATACTTCTGACAAAGTATAGCTACCTATGAACGATAGTGACGAAGCATATGTGTAAACAGAGTGAGCCTACACAATAGCTACCACATACCAAAAAAAATTACCATAAGATCATCAACATGTGTAACATGTAAAATAACATGCATTTAGGTAACTTGTGTCTGAGTCCTAAGTATATAGTACTACATTGATCAACAATATGATACTACGTTGATCAAAAATATGTGCATGTATATATCTAGTATATTTTTGGTAAATAAATCAACTTTACGATGTCTGGCATCATATTAAAAAATGTACACCATCAACTAAAACTGTAAAAAAAATGAACACCAGGGTTCCTTCGAATAAGATTGTCAGCAAACTTCGTAAGGAAGGTGTAAGAATCCTCCAATCTACCTCTCATCCGCTCAAGCGCCTTCTCCTTACCCTTCATAGCTTTACAGTAACTAATGCTAACCTGATGATTTTTCTTTGCATACTTTATTACATCACTAGGGGTGCAAGATAACCTATTGTTGTAATGGATAACATATTCAGCATAACCAGATACAATTAGCAAAGTAGCATGTTTGTGGTCATCGCCGACGACATCAACTTGACATATGTGAGTGTCAACCGACTTCCTAACCACCCATAAACTACAACCCCTATATACAGATGCACATTGTACCAATTGCAAGTGTCATGCTCGCAACATGCTGCAAACTGCTTCTGGTTTAACTTCAATGTCTTAAATTGGAAACTTCTTGCAAGCGCTAGTTTACATAGAGCTTCCTTCAGAACACCCTTCTTTGGTAAGACCACTCCTACAACCAACACAACTTACCCATCATGTGCATCTATAGTGTACATACCCGTAGATATTGTACTATGTTCAGCCAAGATGCAACAATTATAGTACAACCCGCTTGGAAAATCGTTGTACATCCACTATACATCATGATTCTCCTTCAAGTGTATAGCCTTGCTTTTATCAGCACCATCTTTGTAAAGCGATATGTGATAAACCTTGGATTGACCATCCAAATGGAGACTCCTCTCAATTGAAGGAAGAACTTAATCTATAATAATTCGATTTGCAACATTGATTTATGTAGTACTATAATTTGAATATATTTTTTTTTCGTTCCAAATTCCATTAAAAGCAATTGTGAGGAGCGTTGTCTCCATTGAATGAAATAAATTTTCATCAGTCGTTGCTCAACAACACCAGCTATCTTTTAAAAAAGATGGTAAATTTGAGAAAAGAGATAAAACTTTGATTTCCCTCCCCCCTTAATCTCTAATTTTAGGAAAAAAAATAAAAAATAGAGGGAGCATTGCTTGTTTTGACTTCAAAATAGGAAGTTGGCGTTTCTTTCCTAAATCTGTAAGTTAAGAAAAATATGGAAGGTTGTTTTGAATTCAAAATAGGAAGTTGTATTTTTATTTTTCCTCTAAAATCTATAAGTTGTTGCCTTAAATCGAGGAGTGATGGATATTTTTTTTTTTTTTTTTTGAATACTTTAACTAAATAAGATGTGAGCAAATGACATTTTGGAGAAAAAACAAATTTTACACCTCACTGAATTTTTTTTAGCCATAAATTTAAATGAGCAAAAACAAAAGTCATTTCTCTAATTATTTGGTGAAAAGTAGTCATTTCCTTTGGTTTCCCTATTCAATTTTTAATAAATTAAGAATGAGACTTGGAGATTGCCTATCTAAAAAATCAAATGCAGAATTGAAAAATAGCTTAATCAAGCCAAGCTTCTCGAAGAAATGATAATGTAAAGCTCCTAGAGGAACAACCACATCATTCAACCTCAATTGCATTCTTGTCTATTCAAAAATTGCAAGATATGATCACTAACTAAATCAGAGTCAAATACGGTGGTCTAAATTAAAGTTTTCTCATGTATTCCAAACCATACACGAAAAAATACATAACTTGAGAATGCCTGCAGGGTACCAACCTCCTAAGTTTCAGAAGTTTGACGAAAAAAGCAATCCCAAACAACACGTTACTTACTTTGAAGAGACTTATGAAGCTGCTGGCAGTCGAGAATATCTTTTTGATAGACAATTTGTTCGAACATTAAATGGGAACATGTTTGATGGGTATACCAACCTAGAGGCTGAAAACAGTTAGAAATGAAGTTGAACAAATGTACAAGACTAAAACAAGCCTCCAATTTGCTTTGAAATCCTAGGTTGAACAAATGACCTAATTTGCTTTAAATGGAGGTTGGTTATTATCTTGTTTTATATATTATTTGTTTTCATATTTACCGGTCAAGAATCGTGTAATTATTATAGAGGATAAAATCCTATTGTATTATAATTTTTTTTTTTTTTTTATAGTGAAAAGTTTAGAAAACCACATATTACAGTGGAATAATGAGAGAAAGCTATTATTCATTTATTTCCCTATATTTTTCATAATGAACCTAATATCTTGACTTAGCTTGAAGTGAGATATGCCCACTTTTTATGCATCTCGAATACAGTGAAGCTGAAGTTGATATTGATTAAGATTTGAACGGGAGTCACCAGATAATTGAATTGATTTGACCCAAGTCATAAAATTAGAATTAACAAAATCTTAAATTCAAAATTCATTTACTTATGTATCCAAAATTAACCTCTTACTCTCTAATTTTTTTAGTTTTATTGAAACTTTGATTCTCCAATTTATGTGATCAAAACAAAAGTTATGTCATATTCAACGTTTGAAATACTCCACTTTTTTTTCCAAAATAATCTATGAATTAAAATCCAAAAAAAATCATATACATAAATTTTTAATTTAAAAATATTCAATGACCTTAGGTAGTTTCCTTTTATTTTTATATATATTATAAATTTAACTAATGTTTTTTTTTTACCTAAAAAAAAAAAGTTAACCTTGATGTTGAAATTTAACTTTTTTTTTTTTAACTAATAATATATTTCAAATATACATGACTCCAAATTAAAGATAAAAAATGTGTGGGGATTAAAATAATTAATTTTGAAACGTAAGACCAAAAGTGAACATTATTGAAATGTCAGCACTAAAAATATTTATTTTTTAAACGTATGAACCAAACTAAAACTAACCTTCAAATCTAGGGACCAAAAAGATAACTTTCCCTTACATACATACATATATATATATATAACATATAATATATACATACAATATATAATATATACATATACATACATACAGATACATATATGTACATACATACATATATATATACACACACACATACCTGCATATATTATACATACATACAAACCTATATATATATTGTTAATATATGACTTACACATTAATCTTGAGTTATTGAAATGACTAAATGAATAATATACATCAATTTAATAATACATAGTTAATATGTTTAATTAGTTTAGTCATTAACTAATTATAGTTTTGTGTGATTAGTTACTTGAATTAGTTGGGAAGTTTTAAAACAACCTAGCATAATCTAATGTGGTCACACTCATAAACATAATCTAATGTGGTCACACTCATTCGTCTCATTTTTCACTCATTGCTAATTACAATAAATATGTGGCTTCAATAACCTATTGATTAAGCTTTTGATTCATTTGATTTTAATAGAGAAATTGCTTTAGAACTCTAATTGTGTTTAGCGCTTTTAGGAGAGGGAATTCCAAAAAGGGCAATGTTGTGTTGAGAAAAAAAAAAATAAAAGGAGTAGAATGGCAAGTGTGTAATTTCACAAATAGATAAAAGAGAAAAAGAGGGAAAATACATTTCCCCATCCTCCTTCCTTCTTGGTTTGGTTGAGAGACCCAAAACAGAGGGGTCATTTTACAGCAAGCAAGTGTTGTCGCCGGTTCTAGATTGCTTAGCCGCCGCCGTTTTTTAGGTGTGTACTATTCTTGGCAGATTTTAGTTCTTTATTTGTTTGAGTTTTCATCCCAAACAAGAAGGGTTTGAAGGTTCTTGGAGGTGTTCTTGGTGATCTATCTTGGTCAGAAGATTTGGAAGACCATCAAGAGGTGCAGTTCACATGAACAAAAGTTGCATTCTTCATTTTCCTTGTTCCTTAGTATTTTTTGGTTTTTTCCTTAAAGCAATTTTGTTAGTCTCTTAGTTTCTTGTAAAATCTTGTTTCTATCTTGAATATTGAACACTTTATTGTATCAATCTCTAATAAAATTTCCCTACTTAGGCTAGTCCTTAGGTGCTCGTGGATGTAGGACAAACGTATCGAACCACGTAGATCTCGTGTTCATTTTCCTCTTATTTCTCTATTTTCAAGATTTTGTCCTCGCTGATTTTTCAATTTAAAAGCATAAAAATCAGATTTCAAGTTGATCATTCAAAGTTTTCATTGGGTATCTTGAATATAAAATCGACATATGCTTAAAGGAGATCATGATTGAATTTTGTAACAGTGTGGTATCATAGCCTTACTCTAGTTTTCGTCATATGTTAGCATTTGCTTTCATGAAAGTTATTGTTTAAAGAATCTTGCTAAGTTTAGGAAAATATTCTTGAATTGTGTTCTTGTGAATTTTTCTTGCTCTTAGAATTCTTGAAATAAACTTACTTTCTTGTATAGTTCTTAAAATATTTTTCTTGAAAGTACTATTGCTACCGATTTTTTGCTTTGGAAGTTTTTATTTTTTTGGAAGGATGACAACGAAAACTGAAGTTGAACGGTATAATGGAAAGTGCGACTTCGGCTTATGGAAAATAAAAATGTTTGGGGTTCTTCGTCAACAAAAGGTTGATTATGCTATATCAAAAAATGAGGAAGTTTCGGAAAGCATAACCAAAGATCAATTATCGAAAATGAATAAGGTTGCTCATAGCCTTATCATTTTTCATTTATCGGATTCTATTATATGACAAGACGAGGAGAGGTAACGCATTGTAAAATCTAACGACATTGTATGATGGAGGTGACGCATTGTAAAATCTAACGATATTTATTATATGACATTGACGCATTGGAATAAACTTGGAATAACATATCAAACGACATCGGTATCAAGTAAAATCTATCTAAAATCTAGGTTATTTAGTTTAAAGATGGAGTCTAGCAAAAGCATGAAAGATAATTTAGATGATTTTCATAAAATTATTTAATGTCTTTCATAAACAATTTTACTTCTAATAGTGGGGCTAGATATTTGTGGGGGCTATCTAATGTTACTTCTAATAGTGAGGCTAGATATTTTCTTTCTATAATTGATAATATTTCTAGAAAAGTGTGGGTTTATCTTTTAAAGAATAAATTTGACACTTATAATAAATTTGTAGAATGGATCAATGATGTAGAAACTCAATCTAGTCTCAAAGTTAAATGAATTAGAACGGATAATGACTTAGAGTTTTGTAATCATGAATTCAAAAGTTTTTGTAAAGCCAAGGGTATTGCTAGACATTTGACCGTTGTTGGTACACCCAACAAAATGAGGTAGCCGAAAGAACGAATCGAACTTTGATGGAAAAAGTTAGGTGCATGTTGTCTTGGTTCAAATTACCTCAAACTTTTTGGGGTGAGGTGGTAACCACGGCTAGTTATATCATTAATAGAAATTCTTCCACCGCTATAGATTTGAAAACTCCTCAAGAGTTATGGCAAGGTAGTTCCCCGATTTATCTCATATGAGAACTTTTGAATGCATAGCTTATGCTCACTCTAAAGAGGGTAAGCTAGACCTAAGAGCTAAGAAATGTGTTTTCTTAGTATACCAGAAGGTGTTAAATGATACAAATTGTGGTGTTTAGCTCAAAATGCTTAAAAAATTCTTATTGGTAGAGATGTCATATTTGATGAAACAAAAATAAGTTTTTAGGAAGAGAAAGCTAGTCATATACCTATAGATCCATCAACTTCTAGAGAAATCGTTTTAAAAACCTAACCTCTCTTAACTCTAGATAATCAAGAAGAGGAAATTTTAGATGAAGAGATATGTGAGGTAGAAGAAAGAGATGATTTCTAGGTGGAACCTAGTTTCAATCTTGAAGATTATCAATTAGCAAGAGATAGAGTTAGAAGAAATATTAATCCTCCTACAAGATATGGTTATTTCGATCTTGTATCTTATGCCATTCTAAGTGCTAATGACTTTGTTGAAAAAGAACCCCAAACTTTTAATGAAGCCACCAATAGCACAAATAAAGAAAAATGGTGGGTGACTATGAAAGAAGAGTACGACTCTTTAATGAAAAATAAAACATGTGTTCTTGTCAACAAACATTTGAATGTGAAAACGGTTGGCTGCAAGTGGATTTATAAAATTAAGGAAAATCCTTTAGACATTAATAAGCTAGGTTCAAGACTAGATTAGTAGCTAAAGAGTTCACTCAAAGGGAAGTAGTATGATGATGTTTTCTCTCCCGCTGTTAGGCATGCTTCTATAATAATTTTGCTTGCTTTTGTTGCTCATTTTGACTTTGAGTTAGAGCAAATGGATGTCAAGACTGCATTCTTACATGGAGAGCTAGAGGAGACAATATGCATGTACGGGTTTTGAAGCTCCTAAACAAAGTAAGAGGTATGTTTACTCAAAAGATCTTTATATGGACTTAAACAATCTCCACGTCAGTGGTATAAAAGGTTTGATTTTCACATGTTATCCATTGATTTTACTAGAAGTAAGTATGATAGTTGTGTTTAATTTAAAGAAGTTTCCAAATCTAAAATTATTTACTTACTTTTATATGTTGATTCCATGTAAGTCCATTAATAAAATAAATAAGCTAAAGAATATTTTGAGTAAAGAATTTGACATGAAAGACTTAAGCAATGCAAAAATAATTTTAGGCATGGATATTGTTAGAGAGGGAAAAAAAATAAGTTGTATTTATTTCAATGTGATTACATAACTAAGCTAGTCAAAGTGCTCTACATTTATCAAAGAATCATTCTCATCATGAAAGAACTAAACATGTTGATGTTAGATAGCATTTTGTTAGAGATATCATCAATGATGGTTTAGTTCAAGTTAGAAAGGTTAGTACCGATTTGAATAAGGCCGATATGTTTACAAAAGCATTACCTTTTGATAAATTTGACATTTGCATGAGAATGTTGAATATGAGTGCGGGATAGTTTGTTTTTATTTTCTATGTATTGAAATTGATGTATAGTTTGATGTTGTTAGCTTAACCCAAATTAATATGTATGTCAAGGTGGAAATTTTTAATATGTGGCCTACACATTAATCTTGGGTTATTGAAATAACTAAATCACTAATAGTATACAACAATTTAATAATATGTAGTTAATATGTTTAATTAGTTTAGTCGTTAAATAATTATAGTTTTGTGTCATTAGTTACTTGAATTAGTTGAGAAGTTTTTAAAACCACCTAACCTAATTTAATGCGGCCATACTCATTTATTCCATTTTGCACTCATTGTTAATTACTATAAATATATGGGTTCGCTAACCTATTGATTAAGCTTTTGATTCATTTAATTTTAAGAGAGAAATTGCTTTAAAACTCTAATTGTGTTTAGTGTTTTTAAGAGAGGGAATTTCAAAAGGGACAAGGTTATGTTGAGAAAAAAAAAAGTAGGAGGTCAAGTGTGTAATTTTACAAAGACATAAAAGAGAAAAATTTAGAATATACGTTTCCCCTCCTCCTTCCTTCTTGGTTTGGTCGAGATTAAATTTTGTAACATATACACACATACATACATATACACACATACATACACATGCACGCATACATACATGCATACATATATAACATACACACACGTACTTATACATACATATATATACACACACATATATACACACATATATACACACATATATATACACACACACACACACACACATATATATATATATATATATATAGACACACACACACACACGTACATATACGTGTATATATATACACACATAGCTTGACTGCTAAATTTGGTAGGGAAGATACAAGTTGGATAGTATATACCAAAAAAACAAAGAAGATATTAAGTAATTTTTTCAATTAAAAAAAGAAAGAAAGCAGTAATCAATAACTCGAGGGAAGACAAAAACCAAAATATTAATACACCATGACACTATGAATGTCATCTAAATTTGATTGAACTTGGTAGAATAAGTTTTGGCCACAAATAAACAAACTTTGACCAATGCTAGATTTGAGTTGAAGACAAAAAAAATAAAAAATAAAATTCATCATTCAATCAAAATGCATGTAATAATCTGAGATAGCAACAAGAAAAATATGAGATCGATGAAGATTAGAGATGATTTGCGAGACAATTATTTATTGAAGAAGACAATGATAGACTTTGCCAAATACACCAAACAGAGCCTAACAATTATCTATATATCATAGCAATTTTAAATTAAAGACTAAGGCTCATTGAACTACACTAACGCACTCTAACAGAAAAGTAAGTTATGCATTAGTATGTTATTATTGACGAGTTTACATTTGAATCACGTTTAAGAGTGAATTGGATTGTATTATAATAACTCATATTTAAAACTAGCAAATTAATCTATGACCAACGTCTAAAACTATATCAATCTTTCAATTCACTTATAATAACTCATGTTTTAAAACTAGCAATCTAAAACTATATTAATCTTTCAATTCACTTATAATAACTCTTTATCATGATCATCCATGTAAAATAATTTGCTTATAAATATAAGTTATCATAATTTCACTTTAAATTATCGAAAAGGTTGGTGGCTCGTTGGTTTTATTGTTGGGTGATAATTCAGTTCAACATCACGTCACAGATTCGATTCTAAAAATTAATAGTTGACTCTCAATTATTTGAGAGGACCGAATTGAGAAAGAAAAAGGTTTCCCCTCATTTTTAATTTTTCAGCTTTTTCGAGATAACCAACCATCGGATCAAGCTAAAATTTTGACATCATATTTTTGACACGAGGCTCTACAATCTGAATAGTGGAGATCGAATATGAAGATTTCTATAGCCAGATTTTGGAAGGTGATTCGATTCCACAATTGTAAGATCTTTCTATTCTTCTCTTTGGTTTAGTGTCGTTTATTGCAGAGATGTTTTATCTTAAGTTAGTATATGTTGTATGCCTCTAGTTGTAACTAGAGAACTTGTTGTAACCCATTATTAATTATAGTGAAATTTTGACTTCAGTTCGTGGTTTTTAACTCATCGTCTTGAGGAGGCTTTTCCATGTTAAAATTCTTGCACTATGCTTGGTTTATCTACCATATATACTTTATGCTTGTTGATTTACCTTAAAAAATATAAGAGAAAATTGATCCATAGATATAATGTTTATTCCTAACAAGTAGTATTACAGTTAAGTTTGATTAAAGGCCGTGTGTGTCAAATGTGGAAAAGAGTTATAATGGTGGTAGAATGGTTACTTTGAATGGTTCAAATTATCAAGTGTGGAGAAAATGGAAGATATTTTAAATGTGAATGTTCTATATCTTTCTATATTTTCACTTGAGAAGTTTGACGATAAAACTGATTTTAGAATGAGAATTATGTCATAGGAAAGTATGTGGCATGATTAGACTATGGGTAGAATGAAATATTATAAATTATATTAGTAAGGAAAATTATGCACGAACAATGTCGAACAAACTTGAGTTTTTGTATGCCCCGAAAATTGGTAATAATAAGTTATTTTTTATTAAACAAATGATGAGTTTGAAGTATCAAGAAGAAGCGTCTATTTTAGATCACTTAAATACATTTCGAAGTATACTTAATTAGTTAGCTGGAATGAATATCATGTATGACGAGGAGATACATGAATTATGGTTTTTTGGTATGTTACCATAGGAGACATTTTAGGACTTCGTTGTCGAACTTAGCCCTGAATGGTGTACTAAGTATGGAATAGGTAAAAAGTAGTATTTTGAACAAAGAGATGAGAAGAAGTCATAAGGTTCTTCTTCACAGTCTTATGTTCTAATTAAAGAAAGAAATAGGAGAAGTAAGAGTTAGAGATCAAAAAATAGAGACATAAATAAAAGAAAGTGGTCAATTTTCTAATGTTCAATGATTTAATTGTGACTTAAAATGGCACATTGAGAAACATTGTAGAAATCTGAAGAGAGAAAATAAAATTGATAAAAGAAAAGAAAATGCAACTGATGATGATGCAAACTGAATTACTACAATCGCTGAATAATACTTTATTTATTTGATGGTGATATGTAAACCTTGCTACAGAATATAACAAGTCAGTGATTGACCGTGTTGCCTCAATTCTTGCTATATCCAAGTGAGAATTCTTTGCATCCTATACATTTGGTGTGTTGAGAACTGATTCTAGAAGCTCTATTTTTATCCAATTGACGTGGTCAAGGATTTATCTTAATTATATTTAGAATTTGTTTTAACAGTTTGTTAGTGAAGATAGTTTGAGATAGCGCTTCCTTATTTTCAGCTTAATCGGTTTTTCGTAAGCCTATATATTAGGTTCTTTAGTTCTTTGTTTAATGCATCAATTTTAGTTAATAAAATCCAGAAGTCTTTATTTTTTAATCTAGCATTTCATCTTCTTTCCTTTACTTTTCTCAACTCTTTTATCCAACAAAAGTGGTATCAAAGCCAAGTTTTTTTCTCCCTCTACTCTTTGCATTTCGAGGTTGGGTATTTGAGAAAAGCATTTTGTGGTTTTCTTGAGAGATAGCTAGTAATGGAGTCTCATTTTCATCTCAGACACTAATTCCAGTTTTTAGTGGTGAGAAGTTTGAATTTTGGAGTGTTAAAATGAAAACCTTTTTTGTGTCTCAAGATCTTTGGGATCTGGTGGAATCGGGTGACAAATTAGTTGAGTCATCCAAAGCCGATGCGGAAAAATTGAAGGAGCTTAAGAAGAAAGATGTGAAAGCCTTGTTCATTATTCAACAAGCAGTCGCTGACTCAATTTTCTCCAGAATCACAGCAGCTGTGACTTCAACGGAAGCATGGGGTATTCTGAAAAAGGAATTTCAAGGAAGCTCGAAAGTAATGACGGTAAAGTTACAAACTTATCGTTGTGATTTTGAAAATCTTGTTATGAAAAACAATGAAAATGTTCAAACTTATTTATCTAGAGTCTCTTCGCTTGTGTAACAGCCCCATTTAATTAAAAAAAAAAAAAGTCAACCAGGGGCATTTTTGTAATTTTGTCACTGAATGACAAAATTAGAAAATGCCAAATTTAGGCATTTGATTCGGTCATTATAACCCAATTATTTAAGGTGGGGTTTTGGGTTTCCGTGCAACGAATGAGGGAGAAGTTCTTTTTCAAAATTCGAGTGTGGGCACGAAAACCGAGGAGAAGCCGTCGCCGTCAGCCGTCAGCCGTCGTCAGCGCCGTCATTCGCCTGAGCCGCGAACCAGTGGACGCCACGTGTCAGCAGCCGGTACGCGCCCAGCTTCTTGGAGCAGCAGCCAATCGCGAGCCGCCGCCGCCAACGC
>JBBMEG010062049.1:0-14541 GCA_037832605.1 Cyclanthera cordifolia
AACGAACCATCATCAATTAGAGATGAGTTTTGTGTTGGGAAAATCCACGATTACTTTAAAAGGAGATCCTTCTTTTGCTCGTTCGCAAGTTTCTTTGAAATTGATGATTAAAACTTTAAAATTGGAAAAGGAAGGATTTCTAGTGGAATTCAATACAATCAGTTGTGAAAAAAATTGTTCTGTTACACCAAATTTTGAAATTGCCAAAGGATATTCAAGAAGTTACAAACATATATGATGTTAGTTTTGGCCCTATTCAAACTCTACCTCCTATCCGAGATATTGATCGGCGTATTAAGTTAGTTGCGGGTTCTTCATCAGTAAATGTTCGCCCTTATAGATATGCTCATAGCCAGAAATCCGAGATTGAGCGATTGGTGGAGGAATTGTTGCTTGCTGGCTTTATACGACCAAGCCATAGTTCATATTCGAGCCCGATTTTATTAGTACGGAAGAAGATGGTAGTTGGCATTTTTGTATTGATTATCGTTCTTTAAATAAGGAAACTATTCCTAACCAATTTCCTATTCGAGTGGTGGATGAGTTACTTGATGAGCTTCATGCCACTGTTATTTTCTCTAAGATTGATTTGAAATTTGGTTATCATCAGATTCGTTTGCGAGAGGAGGATATATCAAAATCAGCATTTTGAACTAATGAAGGCCATTATGAGTTTGTTGTAATGCCTTTTGGTTTGCGGAATGCCTCAGCAACATTTCAGTCTTTGATGAACAAGGTCTTGCATCCATATTTACGACGATTTATCTTAGTATTCTTTGATGATATTCTCATTTATAGTAACTCTCTTGCTGATCACGTTCAACACTTGAGTACGCTATTAGCCTTGCTTCAGGAAAATCAATTGGTGGCGAATAGAAATTTTTTTTTTTTTTTGGACTGGCTGAAGTTCAGTATCTTGGTCATATTATTTTCGAACGAGTATCAGCTGATCCTTTAAAAGTGGCAGTAATAAGAGATTGCCGCTTCCTAAATCTATTAAAGACCTTCATGGTTTATGGGATTAACGGGATATTATAGAAAGTTTGTCAAAAATTATGGATTGATTGCATTTATGTTGATACAACAACTGCGAAAAGACAGTTTTTCTTGGACACCGGAAGCTACTGTAGCTTTTGAGCAACTTAAGCGTGCTTTGTGTAGCATACGCGTGTTACGACTTTCTGATTTTAGTAAACCTTTTGTGATTGAAGCTGATGCTTCGGGATTAGGAGTTGGAGCAGTGTTAATGCAAGATGACCCGCCTATCACATGTCTTAGTCATGCGTTAGTTCTATTACATAGGAACTGCGCGGTTTATGAGAGGGAACTTTTGGAAATTGTATTAGTTGTTCGTACGTGGCGTCCGTATTTGTTGGGGCAGCATTTTAGAGTAAAGACTGATCAACGAAGTTTGAAATATATTCTAGTTCAGCGCCTGGTTGAAGGGGAGTATCAGAAATGGTTATCTAAGTTGATGGGATATGACTTTGAGGTACCTTATAAACAAGGTAGATCGAATAAGGTGGCAGATGCGTTATCCAGGCTTCCAAAATTGGTAGAGTGTTCAACTTTATCCTACATTGGTAATATCAATATTCAACATGTGATAGACCAACAATTTGCGGATCCATTCCTTAAAACTATCATCGACAATTTGAGTGAGGGTCGAGATGTACCAACAAGATATCAATACAAGGATAGATTGTTGAAATATAAAGGTAAGGTGGTCTTACCGCAGCTTTCATTGTTATTGGAACTGTTTCATTCATCAGCAGTAGGGGGTCACGAGGGATTCTTACGAACATTACAAGGATTGGTAGAGAGTTCCATTAGAAGGGTATGAAATCTCGTATTCGGGAATTTGTTAAGTCTTGCACAATTTGTCAACAAGCAAAGTATTTGACTTTGGCACCCGCAGGGTTACCTCAACCACTGCCAATTCCAACACAAGTTTGGAGTGATATTTCTATTGATTTTGTCACTGGTTTTCCTAAGTCCCAGGGTTATGATACAATTATGTGATTGTGGATCGTTTAATAACATATAGTCATTTTGTACCCCTTAACCACCTTTCCACGGCTGTTAAGGTTGCAGCAATATTTGTCTTGGTGATTGTTCGATTACACGGTATACCACAATCAATCGTGCATGATGGTGATCCAACGTTTACGAGTTTGTTTGGAAGGAACTTTTTAAGGCACAATGGACAATTTTAAAATTTAGCACAACTTGCCACCCTCAGACGGATGGCAAACCGAGATTGTTAATAGAGGAATGGAAGCATATCTTTGTTGTTTTACAATGACAGCTCCAACTACTTGGTATAAATGGCTACCTTGGGTTGAATTTATCTACAACACATAATATCATTCGGGACTTAAGTCCACTCCTTTTGAGTTGGTTTATGGCCGACCCCCTCCTCGACTGATACCTTACAGTAAGAATGATTCATCAGTAGCAGCAGTGGATGAGCAATTAATTAATAGAGATGTGCAGCTGAGAGTAATTCGTGAAAACCTACTCTAAGGCCAATCAATTATGGCTGCCTCGACTAATTTTTAAAAAGAAATATGGAGGTAAAAGTAGGGGATTGGGTGTATTTGAACCTAAAATCCTATCGGCAAGGTACGCTTTTGAGTAGATTAAATGCTAAACTTGCTCCATGATATGTAGGACCTTACCGGGTGATTGAAAAATTGGGGTGGTGGCGTATAAATTGGAGCAGATGTTCAAATTCATCCAGTTTTTCACGTTTCCCAGCTACGAGAGGCAATTGGGTCGACATTGGCATTGAATAAATTTCCTTCCTATATCTAATCAGATTTGAGTTTGTCCTTTCAGCCCATAGAAGTGTCGGGCATATGTCAGGTTTCACATGACAACTCAAAGGTCGAAGTGTTGATTAAATGGTATGATACTGACAATAGTGATGCTACTTGGGAAGACGCCACTTTTAACAAAGATCAATTGCCCGCTTTTCACCTTGAGGACAAAGTGGTTGTTTGAGGGCCGGGTAGTGTTAGGCCTCCTGTACGCTATGTGTACCAAAGACGTAATAAGAAGAAGAGTTCATAATAGTAAGGGTAAATGTGTAATTCCCTTGTAATATAAATAGCCTATTCATGTACTGTGTAGGGTATGAATGAAATAAGGAATAGAAAGCAGAAGTTACTTGAAACGTGGGTTCTGTCTTTGTCTCTCTCTCTCTCTCCCTCGTTATGTCTGGTCACATCAGGATGTTTTTTTGATCAATCCAAATTTTCACCAACCTGAGCAATTCAACCCAACCCATATATTTTCGAGTTGGATTCAGTCATTGTTCAATGGGTTATTATTATTAAGAAAAATTGCACAAACCATCCCTAAACTATGAAGTTTGTAACAATTATATTCTTAAACTATTGATTTGATCAATTACACTCTTTAAAGTTTAACAAGTGTTGCATTCTACCTCCAAAAATAAATTTGAATATTATAATAGAATGTATAATTGTCATATAAAAAAATTGTTCCTCCTTCAATTTCTATAATCTCTTAGGTTTTTTTTTTTACCTAAAATGAAAATTAATAAAACATCAAATATAATCATATTTTATGCGTCACAAATACAAGAAATTGCTTTGGAATAGATTTGAAATATAAAATAAAATCTCTGTTTATTTCAGGCTCGATAAAATAGATTTGAAATAGAACATAGTTTGATTTTGATATATGAACTTGTGAAAATGTTGTTTTTAAAATGAGAAGAAAACTCATAAATACTTGTTAGAATTTAAATTAAAAAAAAAAAAAGAGAAGTAGCCATAACACAGTTCAACCCGAATTCTATTTGAAAATGTGGTGAAACGAAGCCAATTCCTGTTTGTTTCTTTGATCTCTTGTGGGCGGCACTTTAAGATTATAATCATGTAATTGGAAGTGGTTTGAGCAATTTTCTCAAGAAAACAAATTGCAATAGTTGTAAAACTTTAAGGTGTATAATTAATCAAATCAATAATTTAAGGATATAATTGTTAAAAATCTTATAATTTAGGAGTGGTTTGTACAATTTTTCATTATTATATTGATAGCTTCTCATTGTACCTTATATTATGCAAGATATTACTTTAAAGATTTAAATACATAATGGAAAGAATTTTGGAGGATAAAATTTATAAAAACAATATGAAATTAAATAAAATTATCATAAATTTGTACATATATAATTATTGTGTTGTAAAAAAAAATAGTTTTTAGACTTGATTAGAAATTCGGGTTAGCTCGAGTCAATCTAAAATAATTTTAGGCAACCCACGAACAAACCCATTCCATAAATATTTTTGTACCAAACCCAATCTATATAAATTTTGAACACAACCCAACTCGTCAAATTGAGTTGGGTTGATCGGTGTTACAAATTGAATGACAATGTTTCAATCCTTCTCACCTAAGTGAGGTCTTCGAGCATTGACATCCATCTTAACTTTTAATCAGTTTCATTCAACAGCTCACATCAAAAAACAACTTGTCTTAACAGTTTTCTAACAAGCTTCAAACTACCTAAGCTCTAACCACCAAAGAAGCTACCTAAGCTCTAACCACCAAAGAAGCTACCTAAGCTTGCATAAATAAATATTCACAGATCATATCTCCTGTATCATGATGTAAAAACAGAAAAGAAAAAGTGCGGTGTATGCATGTGAGTGTGTAGAAGCATTTTGTAAAGACTCAAAGATATAAAACTGACCTGGGATTCTCCTTCATGGATGTAGGCCGTAGTTTGCCAAATCACGTACATACTTTGTTTTCTTTCTCCTTTCTCTTACGTACTTGATGTGTCGTTCTCACTTGAATCTCTTAGTTCGTATGCTCCAACAAAAAGAAGGAACAAATTAGTAAAAGTAAGATCAAAAGAGAAAGAACATAATGTTCTTTCTTTGGTCAATGAGCAAGCAAAATCGAAGAACAGAAAGAGGAGAGATTAGAAATCAAACCTTTGGTGAAGCAGAGGAGAAAGATCCAGAATTTTTGCGTGAAATCGCTAGAAGCCAAGTAATCTCTAAGCGAGGAAGAGGGAGAAGTCGAAATGAGAAGAACAGTGGATTGTTTAGAGTTTTGTTCATCGAAGGAGTGCGATTTAACGTGTCAAGCATGAGCGTTTCAAATTGACAATTGTGTAGGATGTTGGCGTGATCAAGGTTGTTTGTTCCCACTCACAGAAGCAATTTGCACCGTTCTTGGGTTGAATTCATAAACCAAAGTTGTAATTCGGCTTGTTTGAAGAATTTGAGCATCCAATCTTTGTTTGCAGGCCTAAAAATTAACAATTGGGTTATTCAGGTTGTCGAGTTTAAGAACACCCCTAAATCTTACCATTTGACGTACTAGTGAAATAGTCAGATGCAACAATGACCTATATCGAAAAGTACATCAAACCAAAAAAGGAATCATAAAAAGAGTATTTAGGGCAACTATAATCACTATTTAATTCTCATAATCAATATTCATCTTCCATAATCATTGTTCATTCTATTCAAAAGGCTATTATTTGTAGTGGAGGATTTTATAGCCTGGTCGGTAGATTGAAAGAATCTCAGTTCTTTGTTTAGTTCTTGCCATTGACAGAGAAATTCAACAACTTTGATTACTAAATCAACTTTGATGGTTAACTTTCTGATTTAGTTCTGTTTTTTTCCCTTTTGTTCAAGATTTCGATCATACAGTTCTTGGATTGTTGGTGTATTTTTTTGTTTTCTAGATTTTCGCACATTGAATTGGTTATTGGATTACATGGTTTTAACGAACCAAATTGATGTATGTGTTTGCTTGTTTGGTTCTGAGGAATTATAGGAAGAAGAAGCTATATACATGTTCATTGATTTCCTTTATCCGATATCAGTTATTAGATTGCTGTTTGTTTTTTTGACTTGTGAATTAGGTTGTCTGCCTACGCTTCTTTATTTTCCAAGAAAATTTTACTTTCAATATTGAGAATAATATAGTGCACCTTGTGAAAGTTCAACCAGGAAAGTAATAACCAAAATGACATAATCTTATTGAGCCATATTTTTAAGAAAATAGTGCTAAATTGAAAGCACTATACTAGTTTCTCATCGTATTAAATTGCTTACATGAGGGAAGACGGTGGGGGAAAAACAAATGATGGACAAAAGTTGATGTGAATGTGAATTGAACTGAAAAATAAGGAAGAAGCAAAACTGGGGAAACCTCGGCAGCTTCATTGATAACATTGACAGGAACAAGAACGACTGTACATATAGCTCTCGGCATGCTTCACCAAGTTTTTTGGTTGAGGAAGACAAGTTGCCAAACCTACGAGCGCATGCAGTAAAATGTCGAAACGTTTGGTCAGTGATAGTAAAGAGAATGGTGGAAGTAAAAAAGAGTGATGCTACTGCTAACCAAGTTCATAAGCTTTTGCAGCTACTTTTGCAAAGATATATGAGTCCCTTGTCGAAGTTCTCTTGTGTAACCTGTTCAGTCAGAGCTTCAGCTGTTCCAACAAAACAAAGATGTTAAAAACAAACAGAACCTGTCGTGAAAAGAAATCTTTTTGAGGGTGTTTGAGGGATTGAGAATGAAAATGATTATGATTAAGACTTAAGAGAAAATAATTCTCTTACCCACTTTTGAGCCATCGACAATCATTACCTTCATAATTACTATTCATTCCTCTTATAGTCTCATTCATATTTGTAATCAAATTGTCTCTTTTCAAACATTGGTTGTTTGTGTGTATATATATTGATTGCTGACTTTCTAAATTTCTTTGTTCAGATGGAAATGGGAAAGAAGGTAAAGTCTCAAGAAACAGGGCATGGGAGTCATGAAGGGGCTTGTGCTATTTGCTTAAATAAGATAGCTCTTCAAAAAACTGCCTTAGTGAGAGGTTGCCAGCACGCTTACTGGTTTGTTCTAAATCTTTTTTATTAATCTTTCATCCGTTCATTAATATTTTATAGCATGATTTTCATCTGCTTTAACACATTAGGTAATTGTTGATTTGTTCCTTTCCTGTATTTGTATGGGTAATATTTTTTTTTGCAGTCAAATGTTGACGTTCTATAGATGATGCAATTCTAATGCTGCTTTTCTCATATCTATTTCATCGTTGTGGTTCTATGCATTTATTGGAGATAGAGTTTTAAGTTCTAACAAATTAATTCATGGGGTCTGCTAAACTTATTCCTTGCAATTGGTGCTATGTTTTTAATTGTACTTCAGGTTGCTGTATTTAATAGAAGAGGTATGCTATTCTTAAATTTATATCCGAAGGATTTTAGAGTTAGGGAAATGTATGGTACATGTATCTAAATCTTCCGGTTAGAGAAATGTATGGTAGTCTGATGGTTGTTCTGTAATTTGATTTTTTTTTTTTTTTTTTTTTTTTAGTATAACAACAATATTTAGGGCATTGAAATCTGAACTCTAGCTCCATAATATATTTCAAGTCATTGATAAGTCAATTACTGTTCTAAGCTGCCTATAATTTACTTTCCTCCATAAATAAAGAATAAGAAACTGTATTTAAAAAAATTGAGTTTTCATTGGAAAACTGAAAAAAAAAACAAAAAAACAAAAAAACAAAAAAGCAGAATAGAGTAGGAGTATAGGACATATTGATGTCCAAGTCTCACTGGGCAAGCATTTTAACTTGAATAATTAAAGATTATGTTGAACATTCATCAAGTACAATAAACATGAATCTTTCACATACAATACAAATATTAGGCATTTGAACTCAAGTTTTGAAGCATTTGTTGAACAAGGCTTGGATGTCTAGTAATGACATGCCACCAAGTTCGTTTCGGTGTCTATGTTTTTGTTGTAAGCCAGTTACCCTTCTAGCACCCTTCAAATTATGTCAGTACATGCATTTACATTTTGGGTCTGTTGAAAAGTTCAATTTTATGTTTTTATATTTGCCTTGCAGCATAAATCCTTAACATAGACTAACATCTTTTCCTCTTTGTTTGAGTAGTGAGCGACTTTTTATTTTTGATATATATGGATGGTATCTTCTTCTATTTATTATTCATTCTATTATTTTCATGAAGTGTGACGTGCATTCTTCGATGGGTCTCATACACTCAAAAACCGACTTGTCCACAAAGTAAACATCCTTTTGAGTTTCTGATTCTGCATTGTTCTCTAGATGAGAGGTACTTTTTATAGTTTAGAGTTTGAATTATTTATTGTCTGGTATCTCTTTAAATTACTCTTCTTGCATTTTTTTTTTTAATTCATGTTTCGGTAGCATACATGATTATATGTTTGCAGAGAGTGTATGCTTGCTTTTAAGAGCTTCATGGTATCAACCTCTCAAGGTTGAAGATCGTGAGGAGACGTATTCTTATGAAGATAATGAGTACTATCCTTATGATGACGACGATGAAAGCTTTGAAGAAACTTATTTGTGTGCATCAAGTCTTCACATTGGAAATCGGAGGTGGGGCGACAATGAATTCGTGAGGGCAAAAGGCACGGTCGGTTGTTAGACCAAGTGTTCTAGATTTTTCTGGAGATAGCTCATCACGTGAGCCTATAAAAAAAAGATCTTTCTAAAGATAAAACAGGTTGTCGAGCTAAAAGAGCTTTAAAATGAGAAGCTGCTGATAAAGCTGCAGCAGTTAAACATGAGGAACACTTGGCTAGGTTTGGCCGGAAGTAATAATATTCAAGCTCTTGTATATAGTAAGTCTTGTGCTTAGACTATGTATAGATTTATGATTTCATGATATAGTTTAATGTTTTAGTTGATCTATCTTACCTTACCTTCTCCTACTTGTAACTTCAGTGAAGTCTAAGATGGAAGATCTCCTCATTGCAAGGGGTAAACGACACACCATTAAATTTTTTGTATAACATTGGATGTCAAGATCACGGTATTGTTCTATTTCAATATAATCACACATTGCTACTTCACAATTATCTTTGAATCAAATGTTTTTGATGAAGAGAGATATCAAGTGAATCAAATGTTCATGTTTAGTAAAAGAGAAAGATCAATTGATCATATTGAACACACTCAATTAGAGATTGACATATCTTAGCCATTCATAATTGGGACAATAAATGACATATTTTTGTGTACCTACCCAACCCTTGAAGTGCATTGATGTGAGAGGCCTAAGTAAAAAGTATAAAAAAACTGTGTAAAGTTTGTTAAATTGAGTAAAGATTTATGGTTGGGAATAGTTCTCAAAAAGTCACTATTCTCTTATTCAAAATCACTAAAAAGAGCATGCTAAATGTAATTTTGGTCACAATTTATTACCTGCAAATTAATATAAACTTTAGACTTAGTCTCTATTAATTGCACTTTAACTTTTCACAAAGATAGTGAGTTGAAAAAAAAAGAGATGAAGTCTCATGGACAAAAATCTGTCTCTGAAACATTTTTCCTAATTTTGGTAAATTTGATCAAACAACTTTGAATTATTTTTCATTGATTCAATATTGAATTCTAGGCAACTAAAAATTGGTTGGCCCAACTCTACTAAAATTCTTAATAATCTCACAAATTTTGTCCACTGCCAAACAAGTTTTTCCAGAGCATTAGTCAATAATTTTCTGCTCACAACCAAGGCCAACTTCTTCATCACCTGATAAAATCTTGGTTGGCCAACTAATGATATCAAGCTCTCATTTTCTGCTGTCTCAAGCTTTCTTTTCTCTGCAAAAGTTTGAGCTTGAGATCAACCAACAACGGCGGCTTGCTTCGAAAATCAAAGCATTGTAGACGACTCAACCGCCCTGTTCTCGACATCCAACTAGCCGGAGGAAACCACCAGCCTTACTTCCTCCTCTTCTTCTCACCATGCTTCCATTTCCACCAACAAACTCACTGTCAACAATCTCTCATTCTCTCTTCTTCCAAACAGGTCCATGCCCACTTCATTTTCCAAGCTGTTTCGAACTCCCAACCCGACCATCAATGTTCTCAAATCAGTCTCATTTGTGGCAAGAAGTTCTCAAGTTCTCGCCATTGTTGGACCGAGTGGAACCGGCAAGTCTTCTCTACTCAGGATGGGAAGGATTTTGACCCAAAAACAATCTCCATTAATGATGAATGGATGAAGAATCCAGAGCAGTTGAGGAAGTTTTGTGGATTTGTGACACAAGAAGACAATTTGCTGCCTCTTCTTACTGTAAGAAAAACATTAATGTTCATGCTCAAGTTAAAACTCAGAGAAATTGATTCAAAATAAAGAGTGGAAAAATTAATGAAAGAACTTGGACTGTTTCATGTAGCAGATTGCTTTGTTGGAGATGAAGAGAAGAGATGGATATCAAGTGGAGAGAAGAAAAAGGTTTCAATTGGAGTTGAAATGATTCACGATTCACAAATTCTTTTGCTTGATGAGCCATCTTCAGGCTTAGACAGCAGTTCAGCTCTTCAAGTTGTTGAACTTCTTTGTTGAATGACAATAACTAAACAAAGAACTGTGATTTTTTCTATTCACCAACTAGGCTATCGAATCCTTCAATATATTTCCAACTTCTTAATTTCCAAAGGTTTCACCATTCATTTTGAAACCAACTCACTGGAAAAGGTGATTGGTGAAATGGAAATTCAAATCTCAATTCAACTAAATGCACTAGAATTTGCTATGGAAATCATAGATAAACTGACCGGAGATTCAAATCCCATAAATTTCCCTTCTCCAATTTGGCCAGATGAAGCTATTGAAAGAGTTCAAACACACAACAACAGCAGCAAACGAAGATCAATGTTTTGTTGCTCAAATTTTGTAGAGATTATGTTTCTTTGCTCAAGATTTTGGAAGTTATTATACAAAACAAAGCAACTACTTGTAGGTAGAACATTGCAAGCCATTGTTGGAGGAATTGAACAAGGAAGTGTTTTCTTGAGAGTAAATCAGGACGAGGAAGGAGTTATCGAAAGATTTGAACTTTTTTCTTTCATTCTCAGTTTACTCCTCTCTTCCATAATAAAAGCTCTCTTCATTTTTCTCCAAGAAAGAAGGGTTGTCATGGAAGAAGCCTCAAGAAGAGTATACAAAATCTCATCCTACTTGATAGCCAACACCATTGTTTTTCTCCCATTTCTCCTCGTTGTTGCGGTTCTCTTCGCCGCCCCCGTTTATTGGCTCGTAGGGCTAAATCATTCAATTGGGGCCTTCGCCTTCTTCACCTTCGTCATTTGGCTCATTGTGCTTATGGCGAGTTTGTTGGTGCTCTTCCTAAACTCCATATCGCCAGATTTTATCACTGGAAACTCTTTGATCTGCACCGTTCTCGGCATATTTATCATCTTCTTTGGCTACTTCATTCCAAAACAAAATATTCCGAGATTATGGATTTTCATGTACTACATATCTTTGTATCGGTACCCCTTAGAGGCAATGATATTGAACGAGTATTGGAATGTAAAAGCGAAGTGCTTTTTGTGGATCGTTGAAGAGGAGCAACGAATCTGCACTCTCACTAGCGACGATTTGCTTAAGAACATAAACCTTGACAAGGATATCAAGAGGATGAATGTGGGGATAATTGTTGGTTTTTTTGTGTTGTATCGATTGCTCTGTTCGATTATTCTTTCCAGTAAAGCTTCCACAACAACTTTACGATATTCTTACATCATCCACTTCACCAATGGATATAACTACACTATGAAGGCACATATTCTTCCCCACACAAGAGTATGAAAAAACTAGAACTAAAATAGACATAGCAAGTGAAAGCAAATGATAAAAACTTTTATAGTAATCAAAGATTTTGATTTTCTGTGTTTGATTGGCTGATAGCCCATGATTAAAAAATAAATAATAATAAAAAAATCGTAGTGATTTGTAAAAAATGTGTTTAGGGTAAAGATAATGAGAAATTATTACATGTGTTTGGAATGCATAGAATGATTAACTAGAATACCATTACTTGTGTATGGTAAAAAAGCTTGAAGAAATTTGCATGGTGAAAAAATAGGATTCCTTTGGATAAAGCTTCTAAGCACACCTCTCCCCCAGTTTGTTATCATCTATTATTCTTAAGAGCTATAAAATGAACTGCTGGTATCCCATCAACTTTTCTGGAACAAAGCCCTATCTCTACAAGGTTGCAAGAATTGTGTAGAAATACAAAGATAAGTCATTTCTTGTACCAATTATGAATGGCTAAGATATATCAATCTCTTCTAATATGATCAATTAATCTTTCACTTTTACAAAATCAAAATGAACAATTGATTCACTTGATATCTCTCTTCATCAAAAACATGTACATACTTCTAAAAAGATAACTGTGAAGTAACAAGGTATGATTATATTGAAATAGAACAATACCGTGATCTTGACATCCAATGTTATACAAAGAATTTAATGGTGTGTCGTTTACCCCTTGCAATGAGGAGATCTTCCATCTTAGACTTCACTGAAGTTACAAGTAGGAGCAAGTAAGTTAAGATATAGATCAACTAAAACATTAAACTATATCATGAAATCATAAATCTATACACAGTCTAAGCACAAGACTTATTATATACAAGAGCTTGAACATTATTACTTTCGGCCAAAACTAGCCAAGTGTTCCTCATGTTAAATTGCTGCAGCTTTATCAGCAGCTTCTCGTTTTAAAGCTCTTTTAGCTCGACGACCTGTTTTATCTCTAGAAATATCTTTTATTATAGGCTCGAGTGATGAGCTAGCTCAAGAAAAAAATAGAACACTTGGTCTAACTACCGGCCGTGCCTCTCGTCTTCTGGCCCTCACGAATCCATTGTCGCCCCACCTTCGAATTCCAATGCGAAGACTTGATGCACCCAAATAAGTTTCTTCAAAGCTTTCATCGTCGTCGTCATAAAGATAGTACTCATTATCTTCATAAGAATACGTCTCCTCACGATCTTCAACCATGAGAGGTTGATACCATGAAGCTCTTAAAAGCAAGCATACACTCTCTACAAACATATAATCATGTATGCTACCAAAACATGAATTAAAAAAAAGGTAAGTGTAATTTAAAGAGATACCAGACCATAAATAATTCAAACTCTAAACTATAAAAAGTACCTCTCATCTAGAGAACAATGCAGAATCAGGAACTCAAAAGGATGTTTACATTGTGGACAAGTTGGTTTTTGAGTGTATGAGGCCCATCGAAAGAATGCACGTCACACTTCATGAAAATAATAGAATGAATAATAAATAGAAGATACCATCCATATATATTAAAAATAAAAAGTCGTTCACTACTCAAACAAAGAGGAAAAGATGTTAGACTACGTTAAGAATTTATGCTGTAAGGCAAATATAAAAACATAAAAGTGAACTTTCAACGAACAAAATGTAAATGCATGTACTGACATAATTTGAGGGTGCTAGAAGAGTAACTGGCTTACAACAAAAAATAGATGCTGAAATGGACATGGTGGCATGTCATTTACTAGACATCCAAGCCTTGTTCAACAAATGCTTCAAAACTTGAGTTCAAATGCCTAACATTTGTTCTATATGTGAAAGATTCATGTTTATTGTACTTGATGAATGTTCAACATAATCTTAATTATTCAAATTAAAATGCTTGCCTTGTGAGACTTGGATATCAATCTGCCCTATATTCCCACTCTATTCTGCTTTTTTGTTTTTGTTTTTTTTTTTTCAGTTTTTCAATAAAAACTCAATTTTTTTAAATACAGTGTTATTCTTTATTTATGAAGGAATGTTAAATTATAGGGAGCTTAGAACAATAATTGACTTACCATTGACTTGAAATATATTCTAGAGCTAGAGTTCAGATGTTCAATGCCCTAAATACTGTTGTTGTACTCAAAAAAAAAAAAAAAATAAATAAATAAATTACAGAACAACGATCAGACTACCATACATTTCTCTAACTGAAAGATTTAGATACATGCACCATACATTTCCCTAACTCCAAAATCCTTCGGATATAAATTTAAAAATAGCATACCTTCTATTAAATGCCAGCAACATGAAGTACAATTAAAAACATAGCACCAAATGCAAGGAATAAGTTTAGCAGACCCCATGAATTAATTTGCTAGAACTCAAGACTCCATCTCCAATAAATGCATAGAACCACAACGAAATGAAATAGATATGATAAAAGCAGCATTAGAATTGCATGAGCGTCAACATCTGGCTGCAAAAAAAAAAAAATTACCCATACAAATACAAGAAAGGAACAAATCAACAATTACCTAATGTGTTAAAGCAGATGAAAATCATGCTATAAAAATATTAATGAACGGATGAAAGATTAATCAAATAGATTTAGAACAAACCAATAGGCGTGCTCGCAACCTCTCACTAAGGCAGTTTCTTGAAGAGCTATCTAATTTAAGCAAATAGCACAAGCCCCATCATGACTCCCATGCCCTGTTTCTTGAGTCTCTACCTTCTTTCTCATTTCCATCTAAACAAAGAAATTAGAAAGTTAGCAATCAATATATGTATACACAAACAAATAATGTTTGAAAAGTGACAAATCAATAACAAATATGCAACTTAACTGCAAGAAAGGAAAATTTTCTTGGAAAATAAAGAAGCTAGACAACCA
>JBBMEG010062060.1:0-14540 GCA_037832605.1 Cyclanthera cordifolia
CACCCTTAACAAATCTTTCAAATAATAACCTTTAGATTTGAAGCTCTAAAAACTTCGGGTTGTTACACATAGTCACATTAAAAATTTTAAGAAATATATGAAATCAAATTTTTATACAAAAAAAAGCGCAATTTTCGTTTAAATATTGAATTGGGTAAAACTTTATGAGAAAATTATGATTTTATGGCTAAGAGCAATGTATGAGCCGCACCTTATTCTCATTCACAATAAAATTAGAATTTATTTTATATCTTTTATGATTTGTATACTATTTGAAGTGAATTTCAATTTATTTAAATATATCTTCTGCACAGAGTTTATATCATGAATAACCTCTATGTTAAATAAATGTGCCCAAACAAAAGTTAGATTATGATAATCCAACGGTACGTTTTGAAACCGAAGACGGAAACACATTGAGAACATCTTCATAGACGACATAGATGATACATTGTTTTTATGAAAAGATATCGGAAAAATGGATCGAAAGTCATAACCTCGAAAATAAGAAGAGAAAAACAAATAAATTGAGAATAATTTCCTAAAAATGATCGAGATCATATTAATATGAATTCTACGTCTATAACCACATCGATTAATGTGGTGACGTGGAAATGTATTTAAGACGCGTATATAAAAAGAGAATGTAAATGATTGCAAGAACGTCCTTATCGTCAAAGAACGGGCACCGGATTTAATTAGGAAAGTGACAAGGGGTCGATGATGCAAAATAATGCAAGCAAAGGCTCCCATCTCAACCGGCGAAATTTATCCACTTTCGCCTTCTAAACTGCCACGTCCTCATCCTGGGACCCACTTCCCCCCATATTTTTCATTACCAAATTTCTCTGCTTTCACACCGTTATTATTATTACCCTTCGATTTGGTTTCACACTATTCTCTTTTTTTTCTTTTTTTTTTTTTCATTTATTTTCTCTATTCTATCACTATAAAAAGGCTAATCCAGAGAGAGAGAGAGAGAGAGAAATAGAGGCTAGTTCTTGAAAGTAGTGACGGTGGAAACTATGGCCTCTTTCAGGGGGTTTTCTGTGGTGATGCTAGTGGTGGTTCTCGGTGGTTGTTGCGGCGGAGGCCACGGCGGCGTTGTTGGTCCGCCGGAGGAATTGGGTATCTGTGCTTCTTCTGTTACAATTCATGGTTATAAGTGCCAAGAAATTCAGGTATTACACACACACACATATATATATGATATAATATAAGTTTATATCCTCAAAAAGCACAAACTAATCTCCACAACAATGCATGAAAATGAATTATAATCTGTTTTTTCAAACCTATTTTGTGAAAACATGTTTTTTCATTATTTACTTTTTTGCAATAAAATCCCAACATTTCTTTTATTTGGACTTGAGAGACTTGGATTTCGACTTTAAAAATTGTTTTTTTTTTTTTCTATTTTCCGACAACATATGCTGAAAAATTACTTTTCTCTTTTTTTGGAAACGAAAATAGCCTTAATTTGGACTTTGCCAAAAACTTCTCTATTCGAGGAAGATAAATGTAAATATATATATTTTTTTTTTATTATTAATCAAATTATCATTTTTTTATATATTTATGTAACACATTATTATTCACCCAAATAATAAGAACTATACACTAAAAAAAAAAAAAAAAACTATACACGACTTGCCTCTTATTTCTTTTAATTCTAAATTTTGAAAGCAAAAAATAAATAAGTAATATTTTCATTAGAATTATCTTTGTTTTCCAATATTGTGAAATAATATAAAAAATATTTAATGTAATTAGAATCTTTAAAAAGCGAAAGCTATTTCACAAAATAATTTCAAATACAACCAAGTGTTCATATTCATCATTTTAATACTATATTATAAACATTTATTGCTATCAATAAATATTAATTAATTCTAGTTTTATGAAAAATATGTGACACTTCGATACTATCTTTGCTTTTTTCTTTTTTTGAAATTAATTAATAACTGTATTTGTAAGGATAAGTTTCTCTAATTTAAATTATGTTCTACGATTATGTTAGTATAATAGTTGAGGAGCAACTACAAATCTCGTGTAATGCATCTTCACTTTTTATTTTTGTATTTACTTAAACATTATGATCTTAATTAAAACATTTAATTTTTTTTTTTTTTTATTTCTCAGAAATATGGAAAGAAATCTGGTTCCATCATTTTGTATGTTTTCTCAATAATATATATACTATTTATATTATTTTTTTTCCATTTAAGCATTTATAGACTTTAATTTCTCTTATATTATTACGATATTGTTCTAATTGTTCCTATTTGTGCAATTATTGAACCATAACTGCGTAAACCATAACCCTCACGTAACCATAGAAATCACTTGTGTTAATAAAAAAAATTTAATTGAGTTAAAAATAGATTAAGGTATATTAAGCTTTTAACCCTAGGGGTGTTTGAATGGGTTTGTTTGAAAATAGACATTTTTTTATGTAATTAAAAAACAAAAGTAATAATTGGTTCGAATGTATTTATTCGAAAAATAATAATAATTAAAAAAAATGGATGATTTGAAAATCTTAGAGTAAGTTAAAGTCTAGACTTTTAGATATAGTTTGAAAAATTAAAATTAGTTACTAAAATTTCAGGAAATCTAAAACATAATCGATAAATAAAATACGTAGAATTAGTTATTTATGTGTTCAACGATGAAAGTATAAGTAATTAGTTGGACAAAAAAAATGCATCTTTCATATTTTAAAAGTTACGTACTTAATTTGTTTGTGTGTATCATGTATAAATAACATGAACTATTTTTTAGTTTTGATCAAAAAATCATAGAAAATAAATTTTATTTATCTAAACCATGACTATAAAATTAAGTCTTATATTTCTCAAAACTATAACAACTAGATCTTCTTTTAACCATCAAAACTAAATTTATAATTTTCTCTAAAATCATATTTGTAGTAATAATAAAAGGGGATTTATAATTTTTTACGAAGATTTGTTATATAAAATTATTTATTAAAAAAATGTTATAACTAAAATAAATTAATAAAAAAAATATTATATGAGTAATTCCCCAATAATAAAAGCATATTTATAACAATTTCATAAAATGGTAGGTTTAATATTTGAGTTAAATAATAATAATAATAATAATAATAGGTGACAACGAAAGATGGGTATATCCTGAGCGTACAGAGAATTTCAGAAGGTCGGCGTGGGAGTGGCGGTGGAGCAAGATCAAAGAAGCAGCCCGTCATCATTCAGCATGGTGTTCTTGTGGTAATTTTATTCTCTCTCTTAATTCAAATATATTTTTTTAATTAATTTAATTAACTCCCAATCAATATACTTTTTTAACTTTTCGAACGGTTAACGTTCTCTAAAATAATTGTTGAACTAATGATTTTACTAATTAGTTTTCTTATAAAATTATTTAATTATTTATAAATTTTAGAAATATATTTACATTTATCATTTATTTCCTCAACGTTATTTTCAAGACAAAAAAATTGACCTTTTTTTTTTTTTTTTTTTTGTAATAAATATAGTGTGAAATTATGGTTTATTATTATTATTATTATTTAGTTCAATTTGGAATATGTGGTTATGACACTTGAGTGAAAAGCTAGTGCTATGAGGCACTATGAGTGACCAGCACATGTTCATTTCTTTTATTCTTTTGCAGTGGCATTTTTTAAGGTATATATATATATATATATATATATATATGAATGAATGAATGCGTTTGGATCACCATTAATAAAAGGAAAAATGAGAAGCTTTCAGTGTTTGGATGATCGAGAATCATTTTTCTTATAATCATATTTTTTCAAAATTATTTTAACTACTTTCAATCTTTTTATAACATTTTTGTTATTTTTTCAATCACTATTTTTCATTCGGATCATATTCATTAATTATAATTTCTTTATTCAAATAGAATTAATCATTGTTCCTATAATCATTTCCTCCGCCCTAAATACATCATTTAAGTTTTTACTTATTGTTTTAATAGTTTAAAGTAAAGTGGCCACAGTGTTTGATGATCATAATGTCCACTAAACATTCTAAAGCTATGATTGATAAAAGAGAGAAATATTAGTGGAGTGAATTAATTTAACCTTGGAACCTCTAAATGGATGATGGGAGATACAAATTTAATTGTTTTAAAAAACTGAGTTATGTGTGCAGCCTAATCTTTTCATCATAAGGAGATTCCAACAATATATATACTCTGTATATTTGATATTATTAGATTATATAAAATTTATTAGTTTTTTTTTTCTTGACTATAATATTGAGTGAGAGATTGAAACTTTAATTTCGCTACAGATGCATAGTTAGCACATGCATAGTTAGCACGAGATGTCGATTGTGTTATGTTTATTTTGACAAAAATTGTGCTATTGTTAGTTCATAAAGAGTTACTCTATTTTATTTTAAGTGCAAATAAGGGGACATTAAATTATTACCTTGACTAGAGTGTATTTAGCCTTTGGAATCTGAGGGCGACTAGGAGAATTTTTCTATCTATATTTCTTCAAAAAAAAAAAAAAATTAATTAATTAAAATCTTTTAGTCAAATATTATATTGTTTTCTTGAGCAAACTTTTTTTTTCTTTTTTATTTTTGAATTTTAGATTATATACATTGGAATAACTGTCCTCAAAGGATGACGCGTAGTTGGATGAAAGTTTAGATTCTGAAGGTATGTTCGGGGACGGGCGTGATCACCCCGTGTATAGTGAGATTAACTATTCTCAAAAAAAAAAAAAAAAAAAAAGAATAACTAAATTTAGTCTTATATCTTTTAATAGAGCTTAAAATGGTTCTGTCGAACATAACTCTTTTGTGAGGAAAATCAATATTTTTTAGTGAGATTACAAGACCAAGTGTTTATGACTCACGGTACAAAATTACTCTAGAACTCTTTCTACACCTTATAGGACACTGCTGCCCTTACTTTTTCTTGGATACAAAACGTGGTGAGGGTGGATGGTATTTATAGTAGAAACTAGACAATGTGGACCACATATTTGTCTAGAGTGTTCTTAAAAATATCTATATATATTTGTTACTTTTTAGGAAATTCTTTGTATATATAATTCTAAAATTTTCAAACGCTCTTGACCATTTACTATAAGCTTCTAGATGATTATGGTTATACTTTAAGCGAGTTAATTAGTCTTATTGATAATTGGACTCTCATAACTTTTGGGTTAGACTCCATTAGACCAGTGATGATCTTTTTATACTCTTCCTTGACACTAGCTCATATTCGCCATACCATGTGAAGAGAACCTTCGAGCAATGAGGTGAGCTTTGTATCTCTCTCTATTGATCCATCTGGGTGATATTTGTTTTTGTAACTCACATGTACGTAGAAAGTGAGTTTGACATCTCTTGGTCTTGAAACCAATTTTCAAGTTTGCCATTGCTTCAGAATTATAATTTCTTCCTCATCCCCTTATGCAAAGTCGAGTTTTTATCATGCTTCTTCACACGTCTTTGGTTCTTCAGAATTATAATAACTGCATTGACATACTTTGGATTTAGATTTCAAACTCTTATTTACACTCGAAGTTGTGGTGGCGAGGTTTCCTTTTCACCAAGTTTGCTTGGTTGAGTTACTTCTAGGTCACCAACATAGTGTTATTTGGATATTCATGAGCGTCGACATTTGACCATATATGTAGTTTGCTCTCTCATTTTCTGTTGAATAATTTCTTCAATATTGTTTAGATTGGTAAGATTTTCTTCTCTAAGGACTACCATGAAGATGCTTCATAAAATACATCTTTTGAGGTGTAACATCTTCCACTTCTTAAATCACGACACTTCCATCATTTTCTTTGATTGTCGTATCTAACAAATATGTTCATAATTGCTTCTTATTAAACTTGCTACATAGATGAATAGGCGTAAATGCAACCAAGGAATTTGCTAACTGTAGGTTTCATGTCCCATAACATCTCAAGAGGTGAGATCATGAGCCTAACTTTGGCTGGAGAAGTTTGTTAATCGCACGGGTCTTGAAAAGGCCTAACCCAGACTAGGGTCCCATCTAGGCTTAAACCCTAGATGGATGAGTAAACGACCTTTAAAACGGAGACATGACGAATAAAGTACCTAATTTATTGAATAAACGACAATAGTTCATAAAACCATAAGAGTAGGGTGCCCAGTTCTAAAATAACAAAAAAAACAGTGAAAAACATAAATCCAGTACAAGTCTCTAAGTAAAATAATTAAGTTTAAGTAAACCATATGCAAAAGAAACAAAAGAACCGACAGAACAAGTAAGACCCATGGTCTTCACAACTCTCGTTCAGCCATCCTGGTTAAGTCCATGCGTACCTTGGGAGACCCACAGAGAAAAGGGTGAGTTATGAAACTCGATAAGGATCTCTAACCAGGATCAACACAAGCAAGATTATAAAAGCATAAAAAATAAAAGACAATGCATGATAAATGATAATGTCAGGGTCCCAATAAGGCCCTACAGTTCAGAGTCTTCAGTGGGTGGTAAAGGTGACATCGGGGCTACCATGATGGGATATGCCACTCCCGAGCCTCACTAGATAATATTATGCACTTTTGGGGCTACCCTTGCAGGAAAATGCCACTCCCAGGCCTTCAGTACAATACTTGTTCGTGAATTTTATAGATGCATGTATAAGACGAATACAAAGACACAACAATACAGTTAAGTAAACAACAGGTGCATTATGGAACGCACCAGTTCATTATATATCATTCATCATGTTCATCTCTTATCATATACATATATACTAAGAGCAAAGCAGTAGAATTCAACAACGTTACGTGGAAACAAGGCAATCGATGCAATCAACAACATAATTTCTCTCATATTATCCTACACATGCTTTTATTTATCGACAAAGCCCTAAGTTAAGGGTAAGGTTCTCTTACCTTGGCCGAAAATCGCTAAATCGTCCTTACAATGCTTGAATTGCATGTTCAAGAGCCTTTCTCAAGTTCCACTGACCAAAACAGGGTCAACGAGTCAAAATTAGCACCTAAAACTATAAAAAAATAGACTCAGAACGCGAACATTAGTCAAAATGGAATACTCAAAAAAATTTCGGCAAGGTTGGCGGCGGCGCGTGACTGGAGAACACCGATGGATGGTGACGAGTGGTCGGAGACTCGTGGCGCGTGAAACTGATGCTCAGGGGAACAAGCCTACAGGTTCGGGATGCGTGGCGAATGCGAAATGGTCGACGAGGCTCGGGAGACACTACGGCTAGGCCTGGGAGGCGCTGAAAGGTTCGACACTGGCCTCCAATCCGAAGCAAAGGTGAACGGTGGTCGAGTGGGAGTGAGACACGCGTCCAGCGCAGAGTGGCTATCGAAAAGGCGAGCCCTGGTTGGTTGAAGCTACGACATGCGCTACCTGGTGCGGAGGTTGTCACACACGGGGGTTGGCTGCTCGACGACAGCGCTGTGGGTAGCGTGGTCCAATCGCAACTCTTCCTCGAACTCGGGGGCGAAGGCAATTTTGACACGCCGCGAACAGGGACTGATGGCTTGGGTTTCTAATAGCGCTGCACGGAAATCCTTGTCGACAGCAGTTGTGGGTTATGCAAAAGTGTGCTTAGGGGTTTGTGCTGCTCGAAAAATGAAGGGAGAGAGAGAGAGATTGAAGGCTGGAGAATTAATTAGGGCATCAAAAACTCAAAAAGTGGTAATTTGGCCTTATATGGCAGCTATACGACCTCAACAATGCATCAATAAATCTAATATAAAATCTATATCCATTCCAGGTATATCCAGGTATATCTTAAGAATGCATCAATATAGCTAATATAAAATCTATATCCATTCCAAGACACTTTGTATGCTGGACCCCAACCATCAGGTACAACAAGTTGTAAGGGAGCTTGAGATAAAGAAAAGGGTAAAGTATGAGATACATCAATAGCACAAACATGACACAAGAAAACTTTTATTGAAGGAATAACATGACACATTATATAGTTTTAGAACATGCTTTACTGAAGCTATAACAGAATGCCCTAGCCTATTATGTGCCTTAAAGAAAACTTAGTATAGGGTTTTGTTAAGAAGGAAGTATTTACAAACAGTATGATGTACTTGAGGATTTTCCAATGAAACATAGGAACAATTGTTACTAGTAGAAGCAGTAGACAAGTTGGTTGTATACAAGCCATTCACCAATTCACTTTGAAAAAGTGTTCGTCCAGTTTGAGGGTCCTTCATAAAACAAACAAATGGATAAAATTCAAAATATATAGAATTGTCTCTAGCAAACTTTGATAACAACTATTCCTTGTGGGAATTTGTAGGATGGGATCACATGGCTACTAAATTCTCCACAACAAAACTTGCCTATGATCCTCGCTGATAACGACTTTGATGTTTGGATCGCTAACACTCGAGGTACTCGCTTCAGCCGTCGCCACACCTCCCTTGATGCTGCCTACCCAGAGTATTGGAATTGGACGTGGGATGAGCTTGTCATCTACGATCTCCCTGCCGTTTTTGACCACGTGTCCCAACAAACTGGTCAAAAGATCCATTACGTCGGCCATTCACTTGTGCGTTATTTGTTGTTTCAATTTTTTTATAATTGAATTTTACATTAGAAAGTGAGAAGGTCTCAACTATTCCTCTCATTACCAATTAATTTTGAGATTAATACTCACACTATCTAACATTAGATGCACGTTTTTATGATGATCTAAGTAAGAGTGTATTGGATTTACAGGGAACACTAATTGTATTAGCCTCGTTGTCGGAAGGAAAACTGGTGAATCAGTTGAAATCGGTGGCTTTTCTAAGCCCTATAGCATATCTTAGCCACATGACCACTGCTATAGGCGTCTTGGCCGCCCGATTATTTGTTGGCGAGGTATTTGACTGTAATTATTCTACCTAGTCGTTGCAATTTTGCGAAGCTAATATTGCAAAAATGTTGGAGATTATAATTATCATTTGGTTTTGAAATGAAATTTCATAATTAAAACTTCTTTTGTTTAATGATTGTTTTAGGTAATTACCAAAGTGTTGGGTGTTGCCGAGTTCAATCCAAAAGGGTACATTTTATTTATTTATTTATTCTTTAGGAAAGAATAAAAAGAATTATAATTTTAGTTGCTTTTTATCTAACCAACTATATTACAAAGTTTAAATTCTAAAAAAATCTATATTTGATTGCAAGGTTTAAACCCTTAATTATACACAAGGAAATCCATACTGAAATTCCTTTTTCTTATATTTATCTATTTATTGAATTAATTTTTTTTTTTAAATCGAATTAAAAATAGACAACCATGAAAAATAATAGTTTAAACTAGTTTGTGTTGAGAGAGATAATATAATAATAACAATAATAACAAATTCTTAAATGTTTGTATTGTTGGGTTATTTTCTATTGATGACAGGGTGGCAGTTGGAAACTTTCTGAAATCCTTGTGTGCTCACCCAGGAGTCAATTGCTATGACTTATTATCTGATTTCACTGGTATCTAACCTTAGCCTTTTTCCCCCAAAAAAACTGCATTAAAAAAATAATAAATTAATTGACTTTTGCCTTTGGACTCATTTAAGGTGAGCTACAATATTATTTATTTATTTTTACATAGAAGGTACTACGAGAACTTAAACTACTGATCGAGCAGATGTTAATACATCATTAATACCAGCTGAGTTATGCTCGCTAAGCTACAATAACTTAATCAATACTTAGATCTCTAATAATAATAATAATTGGTTCAGTCTAGTTATAATAATTTACAATCATGTTATGGTTAAAACTTAATCGTTACCTTTCTAATTTAAAGTGAGTTATAAAAAAGTATCTTTAGAAATTATTGTTATGATCTTGTACTCAAAAAAAAGAAATTATTCTTATCGCTCAAAAAAAAAAAAAAAAAAACGAAATTTAAAACGAAATTTCAATTTTGATTTTTGTAAACTAGCTTTGGCTTTTAAAATTAAGTTTGAACGATCATTCAATTTTTTATTTTTTTTTAACCTATTTTCTCCAAAATTTTTGAAAACAATACTAAAAATGATCAATTTTACAATAATCTAAAAGTGAATTTTGAATCATCGAACGGAAAGGATTGGTGGTGTGGTGGTTTAATTGTTTGATTTAATCCAGTTCAATACTAGCGTCACAGGTTTTGACAAATCTTAACTATATAAAATTTACCAAATTATACCAAGTGTTTGTTTCTCTATTACAATTATATCAATCCAAGTATTTTGTGTAGGTCACAATTGTTGTCTCAATTCATCAACAATTGAGCTCTTTCTCAAGAATGAACCTCAATCAACATCAACCAAGAACTTGGTTCACTTAGCTCAAAGTAAGTCCTTTCATAAATATTTTAACCTATATTTACTTTGACTAATATGCATTTGGATTATATTTCTCATATTGATTAAGCTATATGGTTTAAAAAATGACTATTTCCATTTGAAATCACTAGAGGTTATTATATTTTATTATTATTATTATTATTATAAAGTTGCTAGACATGGAGTATTGGCAAAATACAACTATGGGAGAATAGATTACAATTTGATGCACTATGGAGAAATTGATCCGCCGCTATACGACCTCTCTAGCATTCCTCGTGATATCCCCATTTTCATAAGCTATGGTGGTCGGGACGCACTCTCGGATGTTCGAGATGTCGGTCGCCTCCTTGACATCTTCAAGTTTCACGATGTCGACAAGCTTTCTGTACAATTTATCAACAATTACGCCCATGCCGATTACATCATGGGCGTTGATGCCAACAACGTTGTTTACAAATCTGTCATTGCGTTCTTTAAAAACCATGGGTTGGTGTAGTTTGTTCAAGAATTTGTGGCGTTGCTTTCAACTCGTAGTGAGGAGTTTCGATTGAAACCTCTGTATTTTGTTAAGTTTTTAAATAAATTAGTTCATGTAGCTTATATATGGCTTTTATCGTTGAACTATTGTGCCAAATGTGATATATTGTTCAATGGCTTAATTATTATTATTTCTACGATATTTTATAAAATGAATGAACTTTAAACCGGAGGAAAAAACTAGGGGGTGCACGGTCGAGTTGGATTGAGAGAATTTTTTGAACCAAGTGGTTAGTCATTTTGAATCGAGGTCTATTTAAAAAGATAACTTAATTTAATCTTTATATTTTTAGGTTTGATTCATCCAAATTCATTTTAAATATAAATATTTTTCACCAAATTAGTCATATACTATACAAAAACAAAATATACAATCGCTAACAATTATCATATCAATTAAATGAATATATTTATTAAAGGTGAAAATTATCCAATTAAAATTATCGACAAGTTATACATCCATGATTCATTTAGAAGATTTCAACCGTAGAACATAACAACAAATATGTATTTCACGTTCATAAAGCAAATAGATAATTAAATTTAACAATATAGAGAGAGCAAGATCATTAAAATCAACAAAAATATATCACATATTTTTGAACATTTGAATATATTTATTATCGGTAATATCGAAAAATAGTTCTATGGGATTAATAACAATTACTTGTATCACCGAGAACGAGATGCTTGCAAAACGACAAAAAAATAAGCATACTATTGTAGTGTGAGTCACATGGCCTCCGATGCGTAATCAGATAAGTATTTGGAGAATTCTTAGAGAGTTTGCTAGCACAGGAATAGCTCGCTTTTTCTTAGAATGCTTGGAACATATTGGATTGGAATGGTAATCTTCTAACATTTTTATAGCCGTCGGAGTTGTAACCATTGTAGCCCACTTAATGGTGGCTTAATGATCATTCGTTTGTAATGTCAACCATTAAGCCTGAAATAAGTATCGTCATAACTCTTGGACATTACAAATTGGAAAAAACTAACGATTTGGATGTTACTTTGACTTGGTCGATCCTATGTGTGGTCCTAACCTCCCTGACCAACCCTTTAGGGTTTTTGGCATTCTCGATGTTACTCCTAGACATTACAACTTAGAGGTTTAACGGTCTTAAATGTTATTTGGACTTGGTTTACTCATAGGAAAGAGTCTTAACATTCATAGGCGAACCCCGTGAGGTCTTAGCCCTCTCGATTGACCCTGTGGAGGTTGACTTTCGAAAATCTTTCCCACTTAAGGGATTAAAGTTTCTGATCCTCACGAAGTGAAATTTGAAATTATCATTTAAAATAGCTAGGAAGGAAAGAACCTTTGATTTTTTTTTTCAATATCTTTTAATATTAGATATTCAAAGATATTGTATTTTTTCTATTTTAAATATTCACTCATCTACTATAAATAAGAGGCTTGTGAGCTCTTTTCATCGACTGTCTTCAGAGTTACTTATCTCTGAAACAGTGCAACTCTCTCAGAAGTTGAGTGTTCTTGGTTCCTCCTCCATATCAGACCTCTGACAAAGTTATCTCAGCTCTCCTTTCTAAATGCGGATTCAATCAAGAAAGGATCCAAATGATTAATTTGTTCATGATTTTCTCTACATAAAAACTAGCTAGACTAATTCATAGACGTCAATTCAATGTAAGCCTTTATATTTTTTTCAACAACAATCAATCGCTTAGCGGGTTGCATGTAGATTAAGTAACTAATAATTAATTAGATTAATTATTATTAAAATTTTGTAATTACACCTACGCTTCCACGCACATTAATTGCATGCTCCTATCCCGCAATTTTCAACACTATCACTGATTATTTTGGAAATTGACTTAATTATCTTAACTGAACCAGGATTAGTTAAGGGGCTCTGGTTTAGGTCATGTACGTAAAGCAACCCATGACCCATGCAGCTCAATGCTAAGATACAGTTTGTTGTTATTGTGCATATTGTATCCTGGCTAGGAGTTTTAAGTATATTTGTACTCACTCTTATTTTATGGTTTTTCCACCAGGTAACCCAGGAGTTCATTGAAACGACTAGCTGGAGGTGTTGAAAAGATCATGGGTGCTGCTACATTGTTTATGGTCTTTTCATTTTAGTTATTTATTTGGAGTCGCTTGTTAGCATGCTAGTTAGGTTATCTATATTTTAGAACCTTTATGATTATCAGTTATATAATCTTTGGCAAGAGACTTGAACTATTTATTATTTAATTCGCTTTCTAAAATTAAATGGAAGTTATTTCAGTTGTTTTTCTGTTATTAGTGTATTTAATTCATGCATGCCAGTAAGAATCCTTGTAGGAAAGTTTAGAAAGTCAGGTTCTTATATAAGGAAAGTGTCGAAGGTGCGCCAAAACTAAAGCAGCCTGGTGAATGACGGTGGGTGGTGTATATTTTTATTATTATAGTGTGTTCTATATTTACGAGTAGTCAACGTCTTTAACAACATGATATTTTAGAGGGTTAGAAGGCAAAACTGCTCGACTCTATAAGGTTAAGGATCAAATCAAGCTCCTTGCTTTCTCAATTTTCTCTAAGAGTCATTCCGAGTTGTATAAATCCTGAATTACTGCAATCTTTTTTAGAAAAAGGTGGGTTAACTAACAAAAGAAAGATGGAACCAGATGCTTTCTTAAAAGAAAGTGTTTTCCCTTATTGATTGAGTCATAAAGACCTTTATGTCTACTCTTAATTAATAGTACATGACGAAATATGTGTTCTAAAAGATTTTTTATACTGTGTCAAATCCCTGATCTTTAAATTTTAAAAGAGAATAAAATGAGAAGAAAAATAGGGAAGAAGATGCAAGAATTCTCTTTATGGCCATACGAACATCTTTCTTCTTTGACATTTACCCTATAAAAAGATGGTACGACCAAGGAAGATCTTATCTGCGGGAAGCACATCCTCAAAGTGATCCCAACTAGCTTGGCTACTCGTCCTTCGTCTATTTCCTCTTCAACCATACCTTTTTATGCAACTTTTAATCAAAGTGTCCAGCTAGAAAATAGAAAGTGACAGAGAGATAGTCAAGGGGTTGAGCCACTATTAAGAAAAGGTATGATGTACTTGATCGAGTTGTAGAGGTGCTTTTGACCTGAGCCTAGAAAGCTAGCTTACTATGGCAAAAGCCTTTCCCTTTTTATTGCACGAGCTTGCTTACCATCCAACTTTTTTCTTGCTTCTTGAAAGTAAACTTATTCTTGCAATTGTGATCAGCCTCACATATTCAATCATTTAATAAGGTTTCAACCATAACAAAATTTTGGTCTATATCCCCACCATAATATCGGATGGGGAGGAGAGGAAGATTAGAATTTTACATTTTCCCTTTGAAATAAAATTTTATGGATCCACCTCTATTACTATCTTAAGGTAGGAGTGTATAAAAAAATCGACAACCCGAGCAACCTAGACTACCCAACCCAAACCATAAAGGTTGGGTTGGGTTAGTTCTAAGGTTAATCAATTTTTGGCTTGTTCAACCCAGCTCCACCCGAACTAAGGAATAATACATGTGCATATAGTGTGGGTGAGAGAAGATAAATAAACTAATAAGATATATTTTTAGCATATTGATAAATTACATGCACTAAGAAAATAGGTAATCTAGGTTAAAGTTATAATATCATCATCTTTTATTTATTAATTATATATATATA
>JBBMEG010062081.1:1679-11891 GCA_037832605.1 Cyclanthera cordifolia
TTTCATTATTTTTCCAGATGGCCGCTGCTAAGGATCCAGATGCTGCCTTCTTTAAAAAGCTAGATGGATTCCAGCCATGTGAAATAACTGAATTGAAGGCTGGAACTCATGTCTTCGCAGTTTATGGTAAGTTTGAACAAGTTTTTGGGAAAAGTACCTTTTTAGTCCTTGTGTCTTGAGTGAAGTTTCTTTATAGTCCTTATATTCATAATGAAGCACTTTTACTCATTTTTTGAAATGCCCAATTTTAGTTCTTGAGCTAATAAAACCGTTAGTGATATAACAAAAAAAATGTTAGACTAAAATGAAGACTAAACGAACTTTAAATTCCAATAGATTGAAGCCGTGAATTTTATTTTCAATGGAAAAAGGTAAAAAATAAACTCAATATGTGGTTAGAAACCAAAATTAAGCATTATGAAAATGTCGAGGGTAAAAGTGGTTTAAACATAGGGATTTGAAACTTCGCCCGAAAGGCCGAAACATAGGGACTAAAAATGTACTTTTTTCCTAGACTATTTGATACTCTATTACTGAGATTGTACTCAATATTTCCTTGTTTGAAAATGTTATGTGGACCTGATGACCATTGCATTTTCTAGGTGACAATTTTTTTAAAAGTGCGAGCTACACAATTGAGGCATTTTCTGCAGCGGCTTTTGTTGAAGAGAAGGAAAATCTCAGAGCTGTGGAAGCTGAAATTTTGACAAAAAGGGCGGAAATATCAAAATTTGAAACTGAATATCGGGAGGTCTTGTATTCTCGACATTGAGCTTGTATTCTATTTCTATATGAAAGCTTACTAATAATTATTATTGGAAATGTCGATAGGTTCTAGCACAATTTACAGAGATGACGGGCCGATACACTCAAGAAATGCAAGTTGTAAGTTCAACTAAGATATAAGGAAGTCATAGCTCTGGTTAATATGCTGTCATAATGATGTGTATATTTATATTATTATATATTTTACTGCTGAACCGCTCTGGCTCTTATTTTCTACAGATTGACGATCTTCTCAAACAGAGGAATGAAATTCATGCCTCCTACACAACTGGTCCTCCAATAAAGCGTAGTAGGAGCCGGATAAGGGGTTCGTTTAAGGAAGCAAAAGAAGACAGCCAAATTAGGGAGAGGAAATCTACCAGGGATAGGCCTAAGAAGAAAAAATGGTTCAATATTCATTTGAAGGTTGATAAAAGAAAATCTTGTTAAGAAAGTGGTTGAGAAACATGAAAGTATGTTTCTATCCAGTATGTTCAATATCATGCATCAGCCCTTCAATATTGTAGGGAAGCTGAATCTTTTTCCTAAAGATAAGTTTTTCGGTTGCATTCGGAATGATTTGGTATCGAGTCAAGAAGATACGAGAGGGAGTATTAGCCTCACCAGTGTGCAAATCATGAGTATGACCCTAAGCCTTGCGCCCATGTAAATTGTATACTTTATTGATGAAAATCCCATCGCTACAGTTTGTGTCATATAATCAAGTTTTGTGAATATCATAGTAGCTGGATTTTGCACGACTCAAGGTTGAGTTGTCTTCCTGGAGTTCAATGTGCTATTGTGAATGTTAATGTTTCTCATTCCCGTGGCCAGGTTTTTGCTTCTGCTAGTTCGTCTCCCTCTGATTCCATTGTCGAGACCGTGCCCGATTTGCAGGATGATCCCGACCGACCTGTGCCAATATTGGCCAAATTTCCAAGTTTGATTTGTTATGTAGTGGTGGAAGGAAAGAGCTATTTAATTAGTTTAACTGCACATGCATTTGGTTCATCATGGTTGTAATTTGTCTGCATCTATGCTTGTGGAAATTGCATTGAGTATTCTCATATTAAGGAACCGATCGAGTGAAGGATAGAAGCTGAAACATTCATGTCTCATCCTTCAATTTTTCAAGGTTCATCCTCTCTTCTGTTGAAGTCCCCCACCCTTTTTTTTAAAATTTTTATTTTTAAGTATTGAATTGAAGTTTATTTCCATAAGATTATAAATTATTAAGGGTATCAAGTCTAATTCATCTTCGAACTTTAAAATAATTTTCTATGATAGCGTCGTGGTTGAGCACTTATGTCTTGAGGGTGTGCTCTCTTTGAGGTTTGTTAGCAAAATGACCTATCCTTGTTAGTAAAAAGCTTATTCATTTTGATAACGATTAATAATATTTCAGGTAAAAAATTTGAATCTATAATTATTTTATTTTTTTTATTACTAAAAGCAAGGGTAGTGAAACTATTATATTTTCAATCATATAATACAAACAATTGTATTTTGAACCATATAATACATTTTAATCCGTTTTTCTAGTATTATTCTACATGTGCTTTAGTTGTTATTCAAAATTTGCAATAGTGTTTTGAATTGCTCACTTGGGATTGTGCCTAGTCACAAGGTGTAGATCTAGTGCTTATCTATCTTAAGTACCTCTTATAAGAGTACTTGCACCAAAATTGATTGTAAAACAAATAAGTTGTATTATCCTAAATCCTTATTTTATTTTATTTTATATGTTTTTTTTTTCTTTATTAACTATAAAAGTAACATTTACAAATCTGTAAATTTTCTTTTTAATATTCCTGCTTTAAATATGTTATTTTTTTGTGACTGCTCTTTTAAAGTGTGCATTTTACAAAGAAAAAGCTGACTTTAAAGTTGGTTATAATAACTAAGTCGACTTGAGTTCTGAAAAACATATCTATCCCGTATCTCTTTCTCCTTTTTCTTTTTTTGCTTTAAAGAATTAAACTTGCTTGAATATTGCAATTTGAGTGGAAAGATTTTCCTGTAAAACAACATCGAATTGTACATCGATTTTGATGGTAAAGTTAGATTAGATTCATGAGAATTATATACATACACATATATTACACATACACACACATATATATCAACTCAAGGTTTTCCGTATTCTATTAGCAAAATGGAGTGAGTATGGTCGAACGCAATAATTTCTTAATCGATTACAATGCAATAATTTCTTAATCCCCAATGCACTACATAAGCATTTGAATCGACCAACACCGATGTCCACAATAACATCCTTAAACTCGAAAATATATGAGGTATCATTCGAAAGGGCCTTGACCACTACAAAATCTTTTGAATCGACCTACACCAAGGGCATCCAATTGAGATTTACATCCAACAAGCTTTTAAGTCCTTCCTTAATTTTTAGTCATTCCAAGAATCACACATGCAAGAACCTAAGCCCATATTTTCGACTAGCAAGAATGACATTTCCTTTTAAATTGCACGCAATCCAACTGAACAAACCAGCCCCTTAACTTTTGCAAAAAGAAGCATCAACGTTCAGCTTCCAATACCTATGATGCAACTCTTTCCATTTGGTCACTTTCTCATCTGACATTCTCCAACACAATGGTGTAGCCCCTGCAAATAAACCAATTTGAGTATTAATCATTTTATAAATCGAATCCAAAGAGCTTATGAAAATTCATTTTAGAATTTTCATTAATGATCATATTTCTATGATTTCATAAACTCCAAATAATAATGGCTTTGAACATCTCAATCTTAACCACTATTTGCCAAAGAATTTCCCAAAAAATCCGCACCAATTTTAGCCGAACTAAAAAGCATTGTATCACCAAACCAAGGGAAAATCTCCTTTCAAATCTCCATTTCCACTTTGCGTTTTTTAAAAATATGCATATTGGACTCTCTATGTTTAGCACAATAAGACAACTAATCTCAATATCAATTCCCCTATTATAAATGTTACTTCTATAAGGGTAGACATTAGTGATCACATTCCAAACCCCACTTTTCACCTTAGGACTACAATTAGTATTCCAGAAACTTTTCCAATTGGAAATCGCATCTCTCTCCTATGAGGAAGAGGCTAAATTTCCATCATCTAAAATGATGGCCACATGATAAGCACTTTTCACAGAGAAAATCTAATTCCACTAGTAGAAATCGGAGAATAGATGATAGACATATGCAGACACCTTTTCAAAAAAGATGACGGACACATGACTGTCATCAATACCGGTGACATTAAAGACGTTGGGTGACGAGTATAAACCGTCACTAAAGGTATTTGGTGACAGTTTTTGCCTGATGCACGACACCAAAGGTCTTTGGTGACGGTTTTTTTCCGTCACCTATTTTCTTTGGTGACGAACGGCCGACACCAATTGGCCCGTCACCAAATCCATGTTCCCCCCTCTCCAAATCTGAGACCCATTTTTTTTTTCATTTTCCCACTCTCCCTTTTTCCTTTACACGAGACATCATTTTCAAAACCATTGACTTCGGCTTCATCCTCAGCTCGCTTTATCTATACAATTTTCTCATCCTTTTTATTTGCTGTCACACCCTCATTCTAGTAGTTGAATAAGTTATCCAAGAACTCAATAATAAAATCGAAAGAAGAAGTAAAAAATAAATAAAAGGTTCATATTGCAAGAACTTTTACATCTACATTTTCAATTCAAAGGGTATGGATACTAACAAAACCTGAACCAAGCTTAAGGCAAAAAAGAAAAAGAAGTCGAATTTTGAATATTAGGGATTGGATTATTACCAACATTAATTTCATTCATTGCTCTCTTTATATGCTCGTCTGGTCGAATATCAACGAGGTGCGTTTGAACAATCTCAAAACCGTAAACGGGCATAGCTTCAGAAATTATTCAAAAATTAAGAGAAAGTTGAAATTTGCTGCATAACACTAAAAATTACCATTACAAGTTCATATTCTACGATGAGTTTGGCAATATCATTTTTCTGTTAAAAACAGTATCCAAGTTCAGCTTTGGAACACTTGCTTTGATTGCTACAAATATGCAACAAGTTTATTAAGTTTAAAGAGTTTGGTTACACAAATATAACAAAAGAACAAAGTATAAAAAAAAACATGAACGTATTTTACTAATACGATTAAAAAGAAAGAAAAAACAAGTGTTAGACCTTATATTCCTAAAAATAGCTTGCACGGTGCTTTTATCATCACCTTCTTACCTTCTTTAGAAAGCAATTTTCCTTTACATTTCTAAAGACACCTTTCAAGTCTCTTTTTAATAGAGTTAAATAAGGGTTTTTATCTCTATGTTTCTGAGAAGGCATTCAAGATGGATACCTAAATTTTCATTCACCTTACCCTCAAAATTTTGCTCAACTTATCTTGCTTAATTTTAGAAACAATGCCACTAAAGAGGATAGCCAACTTATCAAAATTGATCATTTTCTTATACACTCTTTCATAACACTTAAGAATGTCCTTAATTTTCATAATTTTCATATGATCCTTCATACCAGCCTTGAAAAAAATAAACAATCATCAAGGAAGAATAAATAAGAGATAGAGGGACAATAATGTTTAATATTGAAAGAGTTTAAGGATGCTTTCTTGTTTAGAAGAGTTGACAGGCGTTCAGTGGAATAAAAAGGAAGTGACAAGGGAATAATAGATCTCCTTGTATCAACCCTCTTTATGGGACAATCTCCCCATAATGTTTTCTGTTAGGCATCACCTAGTACTTGACAGAAGATATACATCGCTCTATTTTCTTAATCCAAGCCTGGTTGAATCTCATCTCATTATAATATAAAAAAGAAAGCTCTATTCGATCCTATCTAAGCTTTGCTCGTGTCCAATTTAAGCGCAGCCCAACCTTAGCTACCATGTTTCTGCTTACTAATAGAATGAATGCATTCAAACTCAACTACCACATTATCAGTTATCAATCTACAAGGCTCAAAGGCCACCTGATTAGGAGAAATAATTTTATCCAAAATGCATTTAAGTTTATTGGAGAGAGTTTTCGCAGTAATTTTATAGATCATATTACACAAACTAATGGAACGAAACTCTTCCATCCTTTTAGGACAATCGGCATTAGGAATCAAAACAATAATAGTTTTATTTATCTCACCCAACTCCACTTCATCGTTAAACACATCCAAGAACAATGAGGTCACCTTATTAACCACAACATTGCATTATCCTTAATAATCATATCAACCTTAGAGATTCTAGTATCAATTCATGATAGAATCTTGTCTTTATCACTATCACACCCCTCATTATATTAAAAAGTGTGGGCATCCATCTCAAGAACCAATTGGCAAGGAGAGGTGTAACCCACCTTATCTTATAAAAGTGTTGAAGAATCCTCAAATTTTCAACATGGGATATAAATGGTCAATCTTTCCCAAAAATGACGCCATCTTCAGGGGGCATGTTGGAGACACTCACCTTATGGATATTTATCCCACATCAGAAAGGTGATGATTCTTCAACACATTTATAACAAAGTATGGGTATCCATCTCAAAACTAATAGGCAATGAGAGAAGTAGCTCACCTTATCTTATAAATGAGTTAAAGAATCCTGACCTTTTTTATGTGGGATAAATGACCACAAGGTGAGTATCTTCAATACATTAGACTTAAACAATTGATTAAAATAGCTTAAAGCAACCCCATCAATTTCTTTATCCTCAATAACCCAATGGCCTTTAGAATCCTTAATTTTTCAATATTCTATTATGATCCTCTTTAGACCTTGAAAATTTCTTTCTCTTTCAAAAGCTTCACTATTTGATTTTCCAAACTAATAATTTTATTAGATCTTACATTGCCTTCTTGATTAGAGAGAAAATTAAGCTTCTTTTTCTTAACCTCTGATGGCTGCTTAGCTTGTACTAAGTTCTAGCTTAGATAATTCTAAACGAATAACTCAACACAATTCTCTACACATTAATAATCGCATTACGCAAGTATACACAAATAAATAGCAGTAAGTGGTAAGTATATTTATATCGTTCTCCTTAGGAAAGGATTTTACTAACTTACAATCAATGGAATTAATTCAAGAGTTAAAGTGTTAGTGAAGGAAATGTTAGTTAGTTTTGTCTTTAATTTAATAGTGGAAATAAATACAAAATTAAACTAAATTACTAAGGTTAAATTCATGAATGTGATTAGCTTCGCACCAAGGTAAATCTTGGTAAGAAGGAAGTTTCACACATTACTAAAGCTAAGGCTTTCTCTTGAAACACCTTCATTGAAATAAATTTAGTAATGCATGTGTACTAGTGGGATGGTTATCTCTAACTTCTACCTAAGCAATTAAGAGTTCTTAGAATTGATCCGATGATTATGATTAGTTATTCTTTCATTGCTTCCTCTCTAGAGGTAAACTTTGATGACGCATATAGTGGATTGTCAGTCGACCAATGTGAATTCAACGCAACCAACATAATCAACATCGCATATTCCTTTATCGTAACTAATACTAACTACATAATCTCTTTTAATATTTTCGATGAATCCATTAGCATAAGTGAACATTGACAGAGAATCAGCTGGACAATGCAAAAACACTTTGTGGCTCCAAAGATTAAGATTCGGGCTTGAAATGTAGTGAAGGATTTTATCCTCTCCCATGTTATTATTTATTCCAAAGGAATTTACAGAAATAGGATATGTATATCTTGGGAAAAAAAGAATGAATCTAACATTCACGTTATTAAGGATGTAAATATGCGGTCCATGCGTGGTCCTTAGTATTCCCATATTTTACTGACTTTGTTTTCTTTTTCAGGAATGTGGGATCAGGTGAGGCTTTCTGGCAAGGGATTTGCTATAAAATTCCAAAAGAGGAGCTTCATAAGGTCATCATATTAATCTCTCAACTCTTGATGTTTCGTAAGAGAGAACTTTATGAATATTTGAAAGCCTCTAAAGAAGTTGTGACGCTTATGATTGTTAACTCTTTGATTTTATTTAAGCATTTTTCTATTATAAGTGTTGCAAGGTTATCCTTTCTTGCTTCTGGCTCTATGAGGATTAGGTGGGGGCCGCCACGAGACGGATCATTGAAGTTGAATACCGACGGATCGTGGAAAGCTACGAGTGGCCTGGGTGGGGTTGGTTGGATTGTCAGAGACAGCTCGAGGTGTCCAAAGCTATGGGGCGCTAAAGTAGGGATTAAAGCTTCTTCTACTAATATTTTGGAGTGCTTAGCTATTCGGGGGAGCCTGTAGCACATCCTTCGGAGCTCTTTGGAGAGCATGCCTTCGATCTTGGTGTAATCTAATTCTAAATATGTTATTGATGTTATTAACGATATTTCTCAAGATATGTCTGATCTTAGCATTCTTATTGTTTACATTTGGGACCCGATCCCTCTGTTTAGAGATATTTCCTTTGCAATTTTTTTTGTGGATTCTATTGCTAAGCTCCTTCTTTGATCTGACTGGTCCTCATGTAGTGGACTTTGAATTTTTCAAGCAGGGAACCTCCCCCGCAGGTTGCTTCTTCAGTATTGTTTGAGTGTCTTAGCTCTCACTTGGCTTGATTTTTTAATGGAAATGGCTTGCTTGTTTCACGAGGAAGAAGAAAATTAATAATAATAAATTGAGAGATAATTTGTGCAAAATTTTCCAAAATAAATTGAGAGAAGGAAACAGTGGGACCTAATTAGGGTTCGTTTCTTACTTATTCGGATGGGTTTCAGTCGACCCCTTAGTTCCCTTCGTAGATTGTTTCAAAGATCAAGTTCTTTCCACTCGATTTCTTCTCACACTGATTCATTCACTTCATTTTCTCATTCACAAACAATCGCCGTTAATCAACCTCCAATCCCTATTTCATCTCGTTACAATGATCCTTCAACTGGGTTCGTCTCGAATCGCCACTACTCATCTCATGATACAGAGCAAAGCAAACAGGATTCAGAAGTCGACGAAAGTTCAAGCATCACAACTGCTGAAATCGCCCAGAATGCTGAAAAAATCTGTAAGTTACTGTCGGAAAACCCTAATTCCTGCATTGAATCGCTTCTTGAAGGTGCTTCGATGGAGTTTTCGCCCGCTCTGGTTGTGGAGGTGCTGAAGAGGCTGAGCAATGCGGGTTTCCTTGCGCTGTCGTTCTTCAGGTGGGCCGAGAAGCAGAAAGGCTTCGAACACACAGCGGAATGCTACAACCTGTTAATCGAATCCCTCGGTAAGATCAAACAGTTCAATGTGATTTGGAATTTGGTGAATGATATGAAACGCAAAGGGATTTTAAATAGAGAAACCTTTGCTTTAATCTCTCGGAGATATGCGCGAGCTAGAAAGGTTAAAGAAGCAATCGATGCATTTGAGAAGATGGACAAGTTTGGATTCCAACTCGGAGTTTTGGATTTCAATAGATTAATTGATACTCTGAGCAAAGCGAAAAATGTCAAAAAGGCACAAGAACTGTTTGATGAAATGAAGCACAGAAGGTTCAAGCCTGATATCAAGTCCTATACAATTCTGTTAGAAGGATGGGGTCAGGAGAAGAATTTGTTAAGGTTTAATGAGGTTTTTCGGGAGATGAAGGCCGACGGAATCAAACCAGATGTTGTGACGTTCGGTATAGTTATCAATGCTCATTGCAAGGTAGGGAAGTATGATGAAGCTGTTCAGTTGTTTCATGAAATGAAAGCAAAGAATGTCGAGCCATCACCTCAAGTGTTCTGTACCTTAATCAATGGTTTGGGTTCTGAGAAGAGGTTGAGTGAGGCTCTAGAGTTTTTCGAACAGGCAAAGTCGAGTGGTTTGGCTCTCGATGCACCGACTTACAATGCTGTTGTGGGGGCTTACTGCTGGTCGAACAAGATGGATGATGTATATAGGATGATAGATGAAATGAAGAGATTCAAGATCGGGCCAAATTCGAGGACTTACGATATCATTTTACATCATTTGATAAAGGCTAGGAGATCAAAAGAAGCTTATTCTGTTTTCCAGAGAATGGGTAGTGAGCCTGGGTCTGAACCAACTGTGAGTACCTATGATATTATGGTGAGAATGTTCTGCAACGAAGGGCGAGTAGATATGGCAATTCGGATTTGGGATCAAATGAAGGCGAGGGGAATTCTTCCAGGAATGCACGTGTTCTCGACCATGATCAACAGCTTGTGCTACGAGAGCAAGTTGGAGGATGCTTGCAAATACTTTCAAGAGATGTTGGACGTAGGCATTCGGCCGCCAGCAACAATGTTTAGCAATTTGAAACAGGCTCTTTTCGATGATGGAAGAAAGGATACTGCTCTAATTTTGGCAGAGAAGGTAGATAGACTACGAAAGGCGCCGTCGATCGGTTGAGATTCTAATGGTAGATAGGATTCTATTCGATAGTTACTTCAAAAGCTTGGTTTGGAAAAGGTGAATCCTTGAAATGGTATTTATCAATTTGCATTTGAAAGTGTTA
>JBBMEG010062092.1:0-14538 GCA_037832605.1 Cyclanthera cordifolia
ACTTTGTGACCAACGAAGAAAGTTGTCACCATTTAAACGGATAGTAGTTATTTGGATGGTAGGATTATTAACGGGTAACTTGATGGCTGGTACTTTGTCTTCAGACATATTAACTAACCTGAGGATGCCAAGCCCGATGAACAAAGGTGATACAATCCGCTGGAAAACGCAGAAAACACGCTGAAAAATGCAGGCGGAAAAAGCGCAGACAACAGAAATCGCCGATGAAAAACGCTGGTGGAACTCGCGCCTGGCCGCTCACGGTCGATGTCGCTGTCGCTGGTCGCGGAAGTCGAATCGTCGCGGAAATCACCGCTGGTCCAGGAATCTTCGCGGATAGAAGACGTCGTTGGTGGCTGCTGCACTGGAAGACGTCGAACACGCCGAACGCGGAAAATGTCGTTGGGCGACGTCGAAGCTGAGCAGGGCGGTGGCTGCTGGGCGGCAGCTAAGCGGCGGCTGAGTGGCTGAAACCTAGGGTTTGTGATAAATTAGGAAATTAGGGTTTTTTTTTTTAATTTGGCTCTGATACCATGTAGAATTTTAGGAGAGAATAACTTTACTTTATTTCTCACACCAATAATGATACAACTAATGTGATTTAAATAGAAAACGTTTTCCTAATTATAATAGGAGAAATAATAAAATAATAATATAATAATATAATAAGTTATAATACTCCTTATTATATTTACAAGATAATTAAATAATCTTAATATAACCAACAACTTCAATTAATTCTAACCATTAAGAATATCTTTTATAGAATTGGATAATACGATCATAAATGTTATTACTTTTTTGAAATTTTATTTTGATGTAACTATACTATTTAAATACACCACCCTACTAATTTAATATCTTTTAATATGTTTTTATAGCACTTTCTTGTCGTTTCAAAAATGCTGGAAATAAGAAATCATAACATGTTTTGTAATGCTATAGAATTCTTGAAATAATGCAATTAAAATAGACTTTTTATAGCATCGAAAAAATGCTATACAAAGTTTGATACTTTCAATTACATCGGCTACAACCACTTTTCATAAAACGCTATCACATGCCTACAATAGCATATTTTGAATGTTATCTTATGTGATTTTTGTTGTAGTGTTCTAAAGTTAAATTGTCACATAGTTCGACTCTCCCTGTCGCTCGGTGACTATGACACTCAATTCATTTATTCATTGTTTAGTTTTCTCTATTTCGAATCTTGATTATTTGGTTGTCTCAATATTATCTTTTGTAATGACAGATGATAAGTATTTGATACACAGTCTCTAGCTCAAGTGATGATTAGGTTTTTTTTTATAGCTATTATTAAGAATGCTTTTCATGCTGACACCAATTCTCTAAGCAGAAAGCAAACTCATCAACTCTTGAAACTGCTAAAGACCAACTCTTGAAACTGCTAAAGACCACACAGTCATTTAGTAATCTTACGTTTCCTCTGAAAAATCAAGTAATAATCATGATCTAGCCTTATCTTTTCTCACTTCATCTATGTGGATCATTGATTCTAGAGTATCCAATCTGACGATCTTCGTAAATAAAACATTGACTTTAAATTATATCCTTCTTCATGCCCCTAAATTAGCATGTAATTTGTTATCTGTGAGTAAAATTACAAAATATGCTAAAGGTTATGTTATCTTCTTTCCTACTTACTATATTTTTCAAGATCAAGAGTTGAGAGAGACGATTAAAGGTGCTAAAATGATGGACTGTCTCTACTACTTTAAAGAGGAACCCTCTGGTAATAAAAAAAAATGGCTTATGGTTTTACTATTAGTTCTTCTCGTGTTAAAGAAATTATTTTACTTTAATATCGTAGGCTAGGTCATCTTATAGTTTTTTCTATTTAATATATTTATTCTCAGACTTATTTAAAAAATATGATTGTTCAGTTTCACATTGGGAAGATTGCATCTATGTTAAATATCTTCAAAATACATATTTGTCAAAACCTTTTAAACCCTCAAAACCCTTCTACTTAATTCATATAGTGATGTTTAAGATCCATCTAAATTTTTTACTAATAACGAAAACAGATGGTTGGTTACATTTATTGATGACCATACACGTTTTACTTGGGTTTGTTCGTTAAACAAAAAAAATGATGTTTAAGATGTTTTCTTTCAATTTTACATTATGAATGAAAATCAATTTCAAACTAAAACAACATCATTTTACACTCTGCAGAGGAACTGAATACTTTCATACAATTTTAGAAAAAATATTTAAGAATAAGGGGATATGTCACCAATCTACATGTAGAGATATTCTCCAAAAAAATGGAATTGGTGAGAGGAAAAATAGATTTTTAATGGAGGTTACTCGTGCAATTATGATTTTTATGCATGATCCCATTTATTTATGGGGTGATGCAGTTCTTACAACTACATATCTTATAAACAGAATGTCTTCTAAAATATTATTCTTTAAAACTTCTTTTGATTACTTTAAAACTTTCTTTCCCGGTGTTAGGTTATACTCGAATATATCGATTAGAGTTTTTAGGTGTATTTCATATGTTCACATTCCTCAATTCACTCAATCAAACTTGAACCTCGTGCAACTAAATAAAATTTTGTAGGTTATAATACAAATAAAAATGGATAATGTTGTTATATATGGTCCTTTCAATGAAAAATATTTGGGAAGTTTGGATGTCACTTTGTTGAGATAAATCATTTTTTTAACCAAAATTTGCTTCAAAGGAAGAATTTTAACATTGAAGAAAATCTATGTGAACAAACTTCCCCTCTACAAAAATTGTCTCAACAATGTGTCTTAGTCTTTCCATGTCAAATGTAGAGTATTCTACTTTAGGGGGAAAAATACTACAAATTGATCTTCCTAGTCACGTTCCTAACCCTCATTTTTATACTAGAGAGTCACATACTCAAAATAATATTGATCAGACAGGGATTTACCACAACATTAATCTAATTCCCCAACAAATGATATTGAACAGTTAGGTAATTCATCTTCCTCTCTTAATAATCTTGATCTTGATATTCTCATGGCTTTAAGGAAATGTTGTAGTAGTTGCACAAAATACTCAATTGTCAATTATCTTTCTTATCATAGATTGGCTGATAAAGTCATTCACCTCTAGAATCGATAGCCTTTCTATTCCAAGAACATACATGAAGCTCCTAATGATTTAAACTGAAATTTAGCTGTCATGGGGGAGGTGAATGCACTAAAACAGAATTGCACATGGGAAATGGTAAAAAGACCAAAGGACAAGAAAACAGTTGGATGTAAATGAGTATACACTGTAAAATGTAATGCAAATGATGGTATTGAGCGGTATAAAACCAGACTAGTTCCTAAAGGCTTTACTCAAATATATGGTATCGACTACCAAGAGACCATTTCTCTTGTTGCAAAAATCAATTCAATTCGAGTTTTTCTGTCTGTAGTTATTAACTCAAAATGGTAACTACGTAAGTAGATGAGAAAAATGCATTTCTCAATTGTGATCTTGAAGAAGAAGTATTTATAAATCTACCATCTGGATTCGTAGGGAAATTTGGAGTGAACAAAGTTCGCAAACTAAAGAAGGTCTTCTATGGTCTTAAACAACCTCCAAGGGCATGGTTTAAACAATTTGAGAAAATGACCAAGATTTTTGGATTCTCTAAAAGTGAAGCAAATTCTACTATCTTCTACAATTATAATACAGATAATAAGATTGTTGTTTTAATGGTATATGTGGATGATATAATCCTTACAGGTAGTGATGAAGTTAGGATCAACGAATTGAAGAAGAAACTAGCTTGTGAGTTTCAAATCAAAAATCTAGAATCGTTGAAATACTTCCTAAGACTGGAATTTGCCCAGTCTAAACAAGGTATTTTTGTTAATTAGAGAAAATATATTCTTGATTTACTCAAAGAGACACGATTAATGGGCTGTAGAACGATAAAAACGCATATTGAATCAAAACTATAAATACAAGCAACAACTAGAAAAGAGGTGAAAGATAAGAAGTGTTACCAAAGACTTGTGGAAAGCCTTTTTACCTATCTCACACAAGATCAAACATCGCTTTTGTAGTTAGAATGGTAAGTCAACTTATGCATGCTTCAAGCCCTACTCATTTTGAAGTTGTCTATAAAATGTTAAGATACTTAAAAGGAACTCCAAGAAAAGGCATATTGTTCCTAAAAAATGAGAATTTTGATATTGAAATTTACACTAACATTGACTGGGTAGGAAGCATTATAGATAAAAGATCTACATCAGGTTATTATTCCTTTGTTGGAGAAAATCTTGTTGCATGAAAAAGTAAAAAACAGAGTGTAGTAGCTAGAAGAAGCAGTGTTGAAGTTGAACTCAAAGCTTTAGCCCATGACATATGTGAAGGCAATATGAATAAAAAGGCTTCTAGATAAGCTAACTATCACACAAGCAACACATTTTCGAGTTTATTGTGACAATAAAGTTGTTATCTTCATTGCTCATAATTCAGTCCTTCACGATAAAACCAAGCATATTGAAATTGACAAACATTTTATTAAGGAGAAAATTGATACTAGAGTAATTTGCATTTCGTATTTACTACGATAGAGCAAACAACTGATACTTTGACTAAAGAGTTTCCCAAGTTACAATTTAACAGACTTATTGACAAGCTGACTATGATAGACATCTTTGCACTAGCTTAAAGGTAGTGTAGAATTATATGATTTTATTTTATTTCATATTTGTATTATTTCCATATTTGATTTTATTCTTTTTTGTAAATCATTCCTAATGGTAAACTTACATTCTTTTAAGGAATATGATTTCTTCTATTTAAGGAGTCTAACATTACTTTTATCAATTATTCTCCCCAAAATCGACACAACCACTCATCAAACCTCCACATTAAATCCTTCATCAAATTTCACATCAAACTGATAAGTTTGGGATCTTAGGGTATTAAGAAATAATACAGTGGGCAATTGATTATAGAGTTAGTTAGAGGATTACAATAATAAATAGGAGGGGTATGGGTAGTGAAAGGTATCTATGAATTGTATAAGAACTAGAGCTTGAGAGATCTCAAGAGTTAGGGAGAGTCCAAGTACTTCGAATCATTTGGCTATGTAGTATACCAATTCTACATTCAATAATGTAATTTTTGTTGGATAGATTGGATCCTACCAATTTGGTATCAAAGAAGTTTTGATCTGCTCGAATCAGAGAGGGAGATCTATATGAGAAATGGCAAAGACTTAGATTTACTTCTTAAATCATTTCTAATGAAAGGGAGGCAATGCACCATAAAAAGAGTAAAAGATAAGAGGAAAAAAATAGAGGAAGTGGAGATTGAAGATCTTGAAAGTATGAAAAACATACGGGAGGGTATTAAGAAAAGAAGGGAGGAGAGGCTATTAGAAATTGATTAAAAAAAAAAAGAAAAAAGATGTAGGAAAATCTAAGTTTTCAAGGAAATTAAAATGAAGTTGTAGAAATTGAAAATTCAGCAAAAATGATGTACATTAAATCAAATTTTGATCTCTATATACAACAATAAAAAATCTCACAGAGTGATGAGGATATCCAAAAATCAGAAAAGTTAAAAATTACAATGACGAAAATAGAAAGTTGTGTTCTTGAAATCATTAGGAAACATTCAAAATTTCATGGAAGAAATTAATGAAGGTAAAGAAAAAAAAAAGGACACAAAGTAGATAGAGAGCAACTATATGTTACGGGAGTTCAAAGATCGGGCAGTTCGAAAAGAGAAAAAAAAAGGTTGGAGTTCCAAAGAAAAATCAATCTCGAATGATCTAGTGGCATTATCGACAAAAAGAGATCCATAATCTTCACCGATCGTGGTTACTGTGGTTGAGGTCAAGGAAGAGGTATCATCGAGCCTAATGAAATTAAGTTTCATCATGCACAATAGAAATTGGAGAAGCGTTGTCGTGCGCAATCAAGGACGGTGAAGAGGCATCATCGTGCGCAATGGAGATTGTTGAAGAAACGGCAACATGTGCTTTTGAAAGAGAAAAAAACAACGCATCACATTACAAAGAACAAAGAAAGCCAAGCATCAAAGAGGAACAGGAGTCATTTGGATTCACGGTGAAAATTGAAGAAGAATATCATTGTTACCTTGTAGTTGGAAGGCCATGGAAATCTCGGAGAAGAAAATGCATTACAAAGAGTTTCTTGTTATGATTTTTTTTTAATGAAAGAAAATGTAAAGGCCCGACCTAGACTAGGATCCCATCTAGGCATGTACCCTAGATGAATGATTAAAACGACCTTTAAAACTGAGACATGATGAATATATACCTCATTTATTTAAAAAAATGGTGATAATTTGTAAAACGTGCAAGTTGGGTACCTAGTTCAAAATCAAAGAAAACAGCAAAACAACATTCATACAGTACATGTCTCTGAGTATAAATCCAGATAAAACACATGCGGAAGAAGAAGAATAATAAAACAGTCACAACCCGGACATGCCCATGGTTTTCGCAACTCCTAATCAGTCATCCTGGTAGAGTCCATGCATACATGTGGAGGCCCAAAGAGAAAAAAAGGTGAATTATTAAACCTAGTAATGATCCCTAACTTGGGGTCAAATCAAGTCTCATATATAATTATAAAAATGTGAAAAGTTGCATGATAAATAACAATACCGGTCCCAATAGAACCTTGCAGTTCAGAGTCTTCAATAGAACATATTGGTGGCACAGGGGCTATCTTAATGGAATATGACACTCCCGGGTTCTCAATAGATAATAATTCACACTTCCAAGACTACCCTTATAAGGCAATGCCACTCTCGAGCCTTCAAATCGATGTTTACTGGTGATCTTTCATGGAAGCAAAAGTAAAACATATATTCAAGTTCATTCCAAGAATAGTTAATGGATTCACAGTGTATCATGATGACATGTCAGCTAAACATGAATCAGTTATTCAACACATCAATACATATGAATATCGTACACAATATAACTAATGAATATCGTACACAATATAACTACATTATTTAGCAACTGACACTCAATCATCAATGCATTCGAACAAATAATTAAGTAATTCTCACATAATTCGTCCTACACATTCTTATTATTAATCACAATACCCCAAGCTAAGGATAAGGTCCTCTTACCTTGGCCAAAATTTGCTAATTAATATCTGAAATGTTCGAACCGCAAGTTCTGAGGTTTTCCAAACTTTATCTGGCCAAAATGGGTTAACGAGTCAAAATTAGCACCTAAGGCTATCAAAAATGAACTCAAAGCATTGAAACTAGTCCAATTAGACTACCCAAAAATTTTTCGACAAGGTCGACGGTGGCGTGTGGCCAGAGTACGACGGCGGACGGCGGCGCGTGAGCAGAGACTCAACAACGCGTGAAACAGGCCTGCAGGTTCAAGACGCGTGGCATGCGAGGAATGGTTGCAACGAGGCTCGGGAGATGTTAAAGCTAGGCTTGGGAGGTGCTGACAGGTTTGGAACTTGCCTCCAATCCGAAGCAAGGGTGAACGGCGGTCGAGTGGGAGTAAGACACGCGTCCAACACTAAGTGGCTATCAAAATGGTGAAGATACGGTGTGCGCTGACTAGTGCAGAGATTATCGCACGTGGGGGTTGGCTATGCGACGAAGGCGCTGTCGGGTAGCGTGGTCCAAACGCGGCTCGTCCTCAAAATCAGGGGCGAAGGCGGCTTCGACACGCTGCCTACAGGGTTTGGCGGCTTGAATTTCTGACGGTAGTGTACAAAAATCCTTGCCGATAACAGTTGTGGGTTCTGCAAAAGTGCACCTAGAGGTCTATGTTGCTCGGGAAACGAAGGGAGGGAGAGAGAGAGAGAGAGAGAGAGAGAGAGAGAGAGAGAGAGAGATTGAAGGCTGCAGAAATTATTAGGGCATCATCAGCTCGAAAAGCGGTAATTTGGCCTTATATGGCAGCTGGAAAACTAAGGTAAAATTACCAAAATGCCCCTAGGGCTAAAAATGACAATTTTACCCTATTTTTCGAAAAACGAATGGATAGAGAGAGAGATTGAAGGCTACAGAAATGATTAGGGCATCATCAGCTCGAAAAAGTGGTAATTTGGCCTTATAAACTAAGATAAAGTTACCAAAATGCCCCTATGGCTAAAAATGATCATTTTACTCCTAGCTTTCAAATTTCGACTTTACACTTCTCAAGATAAAACTTAAATAAGCACATTTAACCCCCAAAAAAAATTTAAAATAATTTCTAGAAGTCGTGATAAGCTCAAAAATTACAAAACTAACTTTGATTTCAAGAGGAGGAAAACTTAAGTTGTTACACGAAAAAAAAGTTCTTATTGGCAACTAGGGTTAAAAATGTGGTGTTCGATAGCTTTTGACATTGAAAAAGGAAATAAGTTGATTTGTTCTATAAAAAAAATATTCTTAGGCCCATTAATTTGCCTAGCTAAAATGATTGATGGATTTAGAATTTGCCGTTGGGTTTAACTCTTATGGTCAAATTCAATTGGATTCTAACGGGCTTGAGTAGGATTGTTGTCTGAAGGCCACGATACCATTCGAGGGTTGATTTATTGTTATTTGGGCATGCTACATCAACCATGCTATGGTGTAACTTTATTTTTAAGTTTTTTGGCTTTATATTTTTTGTTTGGTGTTTCATTTTCGTATAACTACCTCGAGGACAATGTGCTTTAAATGGGAGGACATTAATAGGTTTAGATCCTTGGGTATACAGAGTGTTTTAAATGGGAGAGTATTGATAGGTTTAGAGACTTGGGTATTAAGGAATAATATAGGGACATATAGACAATTGGTTATAGAGTTAGTTAGAGAAAAGTCTCAAGAGTTAAACAAGGTCCAAGTACCTCGAATGACTTGGCTATCTTGTATATCTATTCTACAATCAATATAATGTTTGTTTGATATTTGAATCTTATCACAAACTTAGCACTATATAAATTCTCTTAAAACCTTAGCCCCCTTTAATCGACATTCTTGTATTCATTCTCTCTAATAAAACCAATCTTCCTTCTACCCGTGGAAATAGCTAACACACCATTAATGAACTACAGAAATTTGTGTTTTATTCTCTCACTTTCTCTTATTTTATCTTGATTTTTGTTCCAATTTCTTAACAAGTAGGTAACTATTCCAACCACTACTAGTGTCAATTCCCAAAAGTAATTGCTTCAATTATCCTTAATCCTTCATCCCATCTCCACTCCCCTCCTCTCCACTCCCCTCCTCTCTTTCCTACCAAAAACTCCAACCCACCTAAATATACATATCTACCTTAGTTGCTACTATAACTTGACCAATAGTCTCTTAAATGTTTCGTTTGCCAATTCATGGTGGTTTTTAGGGAAGAATTGGCAGTGAAGAAATGTAGAAGTTGTGGCTTCCCCTCTGTCCCAACTTTCAAAATTAATCTCCGTCCCAGCGAAATTCACCATTTTATTTGTGGGATCGGAGCGGAGATTCTCTATGAGAAATTTTTCAATCAATTATTTTTAAAAAAAAATTAAGTAATGAATTCAAATAATTAAAATATTTTTAGAGAATCTATCAAGTTTCAATTATATGGTAAATTTTTAGGAAAGTCAGATTGATAACATGTAACTTGAAAGGAATTGGAAGTGTGATAGGGCAAGATCTGTAGAGCAACACAGGGGTTGGACAAAAACTTTGAGCACGGGGTTTCAAGGCTGTCAGGGTTCAAAGATTGTTTAACTTGAGATAACAAGTTAGCTTTAGATCTCCGAGTGTAATGACGAGGTAAAGGATTGATACGAGAACCAAAGGTCTTAGTAATGGGGACATGGAAGGTGGTAACATTTGCCTGGGAAGAATCAACTTGTAAAGAAAGATAGTCATTTCAATACGTAATTTTACCGACGTATATATTTTATATGAAAAGTAAAGGAATAATAAATATAAAGAAAAATATCTTTCTTAAAATATATATATATATATATATATATTGGAAGGGGATCGGAGAAACGGGAATGGAAAATGCATTTTTCATCTCGGCCTCGTTCAGGCAATCGGGAAAATGTTGTCTCGTCTCTGGCCTCATTCCCCACCTAATTGGAGATTATGGGGCGGACATTTCTAAGAAGCTGCTTTTAAGAAAAAAAAAATCTACAACTTCTAATCTTAGGCACCAAGGACGAAACTTGAAGAGCCAATAGGAGTGGAAGATTCTATATATTTCACTATATTTTTATACAGTTGATGTGAAGCTATCAACGAATAAAAAATATATGTAATGTTGTATCTACAATAAAGTTTGAAGATTTCTAGACAACATACAACAATCAAGAATTGCAGCTGGGAGCGCAGAATCGAATTGGTGAGTGGATCTTACTATTCGAAAACTGAAGTGAACTGAGCAAGAAATGTTTCCAACTTCAGATTTATACATGGTTTTTCCTGCAAGCTTACCCCTGATAAAACCAAAGCAGAACGCAAAATGTTAGTCCAGTTGGGAATATTTGATGAAATATTTGACCAAAAATTCCTAAGATCAAAATACCTGAGTTGAATCTGTGGGAAGAGAATCTGAACTGGAATTTGTTGATACTTCAGAAACTCTGGCCTCCGATTTCTCGTTTGAATAACTAGCAATCAGATAAATTAGCAAACATTAGGAAAGAAAACTAGCTATGGCAAGACCACAATAACAGGAAAGCATGTTGCTCAACTTCATGCGCCAGGCGCTTACATTCAGCTAACTCCTACAGAGATAATAAAAGATAAAAAAACATTTCTACTCAGTGATGCTGCTTTATATGCTTACGTGGAAAGTATGGTCACCCAAATGAGCTCTACACAATCAACCCACAAGAGTCTTTGTTCTACAGGAACAACACCGTATGTAATCAGATGAGCAAATGGCCAAAGTTTCCAACCCGCCTGTGTACAAAAGAAAAACCAAATTTAAGTTCAGAAGATCTAGACCAAAAAGGAAAATAAAATACAAGATGATGATAACCCCCTATTACCAAAGTATTAACGGAGAAGAAAAAAAAGGCATTGCATAATGAGTCAATGACGTTTCCCAAGTATAGGGAAATTGTTAGTATCGTTTTATAACAGCAAAGAGAAGAAAAAAAGTTCAGGGAAGAAATTTATATGCATGTGAACTGTTTTGAATCAGGGCATCTCTTCATTTGCATATAAATAAAATTGTTTAAATTCTTCTGAGTTCTATCAGTTTTGGTATTGTAGCACACCTTTCTGAAAAAATGAAAGATGGAATTGAGAGTGCCTTGCTTGGAAGAAAGAATGAAGAGCTTGATAGATAGCTTGGAGGTGAGAGTAACCGCACAGTTCAAGGAGATCAGAGAACTGTATTCAGCACTGGAGCAATGAACAGACTTTCAATTCGCTTGCTTATAGAGGAAATGCACAAATCCAATGGGAGAAGAGATGTGGATCAAGAGTTCATCTCGCCTGAACGGGCCATTTCGGATAAAGGCAAGCGAGGGATGATGCATCCATAAAAAAGGTAAACAAATTTGTTTAGATGAAAATGGACAAGTGAAAAGCAGATGAAGAAGAGAAGGTAACCAAAACTAATAAGGGGGATACAGGCACCTAGGCGAGAAGTTATGTTGTTCGACATGAGACTCCTAAAGTTGGAGGTCCAAGTCTTCAAGGGGGAATCAAGAAGAAGACTTATAATGTATTGGATAGAAACAAAGTGTAGTCCCACAATGATTAAATAAGAGGTACATCATGGGTTTGTAAGGGAGAACAAACATCTCCATTAGTACTAGGTATGAGGCTTTTGAGTGAAACAAAAAACAAAATAAAGTTACGAGGGTTTATCCTCAAAGTGGACAATACCATACGAATATGGAGATCCCTTTAAGAATAGAGTTTTCGCCTCTTATTAATAAGTATTATCAGAGTGGTTCCCTAACTTAGTCATACCAGAAGAATCCTCAATATGGAACAAAGAACTTGCGAGCTTCAACATAGAATGAAATACTCGTAAAAATATGCGGCTAAGTCACCTAAATTGTATTTTTGGTAGGAGTGCTTCTAAATGTGCTCATGACTTGCTAAAATATAAATCAAGTGGATACATGAATGAGCTTTCATGTTGGCTCAAGTGTGATTCGGAAGGATTCGTGGTTTGAGCTAAGGTGTGCTCAACTGTAGTTCGAAAAATGACAGTCTAGTGAGGGAGGTTTGATGTGGTACTTTGTTCCAGGGGAGGATTGTTGGGATACAAACAAAGTGCACTCCCACATTAGTAAAATAAGAGGTAGATCATGGGTATAAAGGAAGGGAGGACAAACAACTTCATTGGTACATGGACTTTTTAGTGAAACAAAAAAAATGAAGTTGGGGCTTATCTCCAAACTAGACAATATCATACCAATGTGAAGATCCTTTGAGGGTAAGGTTGTTGTTCCTTCTTAACACCCCAATATTTTTCATCCTTCTAACCAAAGTAATCGTTAAGCAGGTGTTGTGAAGTTGCATTATGAGAACGTTAAAGGAATACATGTGAAGTTTCAAGTGCTCCATAGCCGGATTGAAAGACCTTAGCTACACAGTTTTAGAGCTAAAAGAAGAAATAAAAAGTTGTTCTTAAAAAAATAATAATAATAATTAAAAAAAAAACAATAATAAAAGAGTTATTCTTAAAAAAATAAAATAATAAAATAAAAAGTTAATTGCACCAATTGTAGCACGTGGGCAAAGGCTATGATGGCAATGGCACAACTAATTGAAGACGGTCTTCATCTTGCAAAAACACAAAATTCCAGTAATTATGAAACGTCGCATCAACAGCTATGGTTTGAATGGGTAGGGTTCGGGTGTATGAGGAGGACAAAACTCCTTCATTCACATTTAGCCCTAGTCCTCCACGATTGGTACAAACAACTCTTCATCAGCGATCAAGGGACACTATTAGACAACAAAATGATGGCAAAGCATTATAAAGATCTCCGTTATTGGTGCAATGAGAAATTTACAGCTACTCACAAGTGCGAACGACGAGAGTTACAAGTTTTTGTCATTCAAGAAAGATTGAACAATGATAACACATAACTTCTTGTTGAAAAAATCGAGCTTGAATCTGAGTTGTTATCATCGATAATGGAAGATGAAGAAGGGATATGGAGATCCCAACTCTGTGTTGCGAACTACCTTGGTGAAATTACTTCCCCAAAACATTGAAGGTTACAGAGAGTGATTAACAAACAATACGTTGTTGTATTAATCGACAATAGGGTGATGCACAATTTCATATTTAAAATTGTGGTGAAGAAATTACAACTATCGATTGAGTAGAGTACGAACTATAGGGTGGTACACAGAATAAAGGAATCAATCCGAGTTGTTGGAGTGTGCAAAGGTATGGTACTACCCCTCTCTAATTTAACATACATGACTTCCTGCCTCAGCCATTACAGAATGCAAACAAAATCCTCCAATTGGCATGTCTCACAATGCTAGGCAGGTGGATTAATGAGAGCTCGAAATGAGTTTCCAAATTAGGAATTGGATAGTTCGACTACAGAGTTTGGTAAAACCCTATATAATGGCAAACAAAATACTTGAATTGACATGTCTCGATACACTAGGCAGGTGGGTTAATGAGAGCTCAAAATAAGTTTCCAAATTAGGGATTGTATAGCTCAACTATAGGGAAACCGTAGTTTCGTAAAATCTTATATCTTAATAAAGTCCATGATGAAGTCAATGGGCATTGAGGAGCAAGGAAGTGTTGATTCATTAGAGTACGAACTATAGGGTGGTACTCAAAATAGAGGAATCAATCCGAATGGATGGAGCATGCAAATGTATTGTAGTATCCCTCTCCAATTTAACTATTATACATGTAAATTTCTCCTTCAATTTAATGAATATCATCTTTATTCCCTAATGTCAAGTAAGCTAATCATCTATCTCGAGTGATGAGGGTTCTCATTGACCATTAATTTGTGGCCAATGCAAAAAATGTCACCTTATAGCACACCTAAGAGAATATCGGTACATCCCAGCGTTACGAGTATACTCTCGGAGGAACAAAACGAACAAGGCAAAGGAGGTCACTCAAGCTTGAAGGTTTTGGAAGAAGAGAGTTTTGGGTCCAAGTGTGGGGCCCAACCATATCCTAAATTGCCTTGTTGTTATTTTACTTTATGTATTGTTTTTGCCGTATGATTTTATTATTGTTATTTCCTTTATTGCCTTTATTTTCTTTTAAAAATAGGGAGAGGTATATAAGACTCCAAAACTAGGGTTAGGGTTTTTTATCCAATTTTACAAACTTGTAGCCTCTTTGGAGAAATGAGAGTTCTAAGGCCTCTAGAATGCCCTTAGTTGTGAATGAATATGATAGATCTATCAAAGGGTCCCCTCCCTTTAAGAGTCAATGATCAATTTGTATATCCAATTACGTGGAAAAAGGTTACATTATATAGGCTAGGGTAGTTAACAACTAACCAACTAACTTCCTAACTAAGTAGTTGTTGTATAACTACCTTATTTGGATCCTATCAATTACCTTCCCCTTTTAAAGCACCTTGTCC